>PISX010015277.1:0-50185 GCA_004024625.1 Mellivora capensis | reverse complement strand
TGCCATAGAACCCTCCAGGGCCTTCCCCAGCAAGGCATGAGGTAGAAGAGTCTCCTTCCCAGGCAAGGTATCCCTGTGCCCTGAGAGGCCCAGGGGGACCCTCCCTTTCCTGAAGCATCCTGTGGGTCTCCAGAGCCAACCAGGAATCAGGCCTCAGGAATGTCCCTTTGCCCCAGAGCCTCCGTTTCTTCATCTGGAAACTGGGTTGATGGTCTACACCTTCCAGGGTTGTTCAGAACAAACCCTGGGCAGGGAGAGTTGCTAAAGGCTGGGCCGGTTTTTATTTACCCCAGACCCACTCAACTCTTGGGAGGAGCTGTCCCAGTCCCCCAGGGTCAGCTGTCCAAACAAAACCCTCCCCAACCTTGGACACAGGACCTCCAGGATGCCCAGGGGATGCAGCCAGAGAGCAGCCTGCCTCCCGATGTCCTTGGCCCTGCTCCAGACTTGCCTGCCCGGGCCCCACTGGGACTCTGGGCTGGTCACAGCCACCCCGCCTCACCTCCCTATGCCCTCCCCGTGCGGCAGCTAATCTTAAATTCCTGGCGGGCAGACGGCAGCAGCTCTGTGCACACAGCTCGGTCAAAGGTAGGACTCACATGTTTTCCCTACAGTCCGGTGGGGCGGGCAGAGGGGAGAAGGAGAGCAGGTTAAATTGATGGTGGTGGTGGTAGGGGGGAACAGGCAGAAATGGGGCCATCCTGCTCCGGCTGCCTCCACCGCCCTGAGCCAGAGGTCGGAGGTTGGCTGCTCGCTGTGGAGGAGTGGGGAGAAAGCGGGTCCCAAGAACCCCCCTCCCTCCCAGGGGGAGAGGGCAGGGGTCCCAGAGGGGTGTGGGCTGGGGGACACAGGTTGAAGTCCCAGGGGTGAGGGGCCTGCGCTTGAGGGATGGTCTCTGGGGCCAGGAAGTGGGGCGGGGCTGGGGCGGGGCCAGTGGGCGGGCCCGGGGCTGGAGGGGGCGGGGCGTACCTCTCACAGACACGCACGGTCCAGGCAGCGATGATCCAGGAGGAGATGCTGAAGACAAGCAGCACGGTGCCCGGGCAGATGGTCATGAGAGTCTTCATGACGAAGCGTGTGTTGAAGGTGATCTTGTTGAGCGCGCCGATGCTGCGGCTGGAAGCGTCTGTGAATATCTTGCTGTGCAGCAGCATGACGCGGCCCAGCAGGTAGAGGCGCAGGAACATGGGCACGGACAGTAGCACGTCCACGTCGGCCTCGGCCGCCGACGGCGCGTACGTGAAGGCCAGCCGCGCAGTCCACGTGAAGCGGTAGTGGCCGGGTACCGGGTGGATGGCGCACACGGCCAGCTCCAGGGAGATGAGGAAGACGCGCTCACACGTCATGGCGATGCGCCAGTCGTCCGCCCCGTTGTCCACCATGAACAGCTGCAGGAGGCGGGCGGGGCGGGCGGTGGTGGGGCTCGGCCTTGTGCCCATGCCCCCTCCAGACACCCCCCAGACCCTAGCCCCAGACCCCAGCCCAAGACACATACACCCCCAGCCCCGCCCCCGCTTGGCTTTTACAAGAAACGTGGCCTGGGAGTGCGAAACTCCCTAGCTGGCGGGGTTAGCCACAATCCCAATTAAATGTGGGACAGCCGTTCCCGAAAAAGAAAACGCAGGGTTACCGATGACCCAGCAAGCGCACTCCTAGGTACAGAGGCGAGAGAGAGGAAAACAGGCCTTGGAACAAATCCTGGTACATGAACAATTGTGCAAAGTGGAAACCGCCCCAGGGTCCGTGTATGAATGAATGCATTACCAAAATGGGGTCCTTTGATGCAACGGAATATGATTCAGCCATCCGGGGGTACCTGGATGGCTCAGTTGGTTAAGGGTCTGACTCTTGTGATTTCGGTTCAGATTATGATCTCAGGGTGAGATGGAGGGCTGCATCCAGCTCTGTGGGTCTGCTTGAGATTCTCTCTCTCTTCCTCTCCCTCTGCCCCTCCCCCCACTCTCACTTTCAAATGAATAAATACAATATTTTTTTAAAAAGGTCCTGTCCTGGGATCAAGTCTGGCTGGCTCAGGTCCTGTCCTGGGATCAAGCCCCACTGCAGGCTCCCTGCTCAGCAGGGAGTCTGCTTCTCCCTCTGACCCTCCCCTCTCGCCTGTTCTCTCTCAAATAAATGTATAAAATCTTTAAAAAAAAAAAAAGGTGTGTGTCAGGGAAGAGCTCTGGTACTTGCTACAACGTGGAAGAACCTCGAAAACATGCTGAATCAAAGAAGGCCATCACACAAGGTCACCCCCAGCAGCTGAAGGGGCAACGAGGCCAACCCAGTGGGCTCAGAAGCTGGAGCGCTGAGCTCAAGAGGATCATTCTCGAACGGAATGTAACCCTGCTAGCTCTTTGACTTGCTGAGCACCTGACGCCTTTTCTTCTTTCACTTTCCTCTCTTTGGGAACTGGAAAGTCTATCCTATGCCTGCCCCAGCCCCATATTGGGGGAGACAGTGACTTGTCTGGCTCTCGGCTGGGGAGGAAGTGTGCCTCAGTTGTACCCGTAACTGATACCTGGGTGAGGCTCGGGACCTGGAGTTGAGGCTGGGATGGAGTAAGACTCTGCAGGCTGTTGGGATGCAGTAAATGGACTCTTCTTGGGAGGGGAACAGGAACTGGGGGGATGGCGAAGTGTTCTAGACTGACTCGAGTCCCCTCAGAATTCGTAAGTGGAAGCCCTAAGTCCCATCGTGACTGTATGTGGAGAGAGGGGCTTCAAAGACTGAAGGTTAAATGAGGTCATCTGGGAGGGGCCCTGATCCTATAGGACAGGCGTCCTCGTAAGACAAGGGCCACAACCACGGATGCGCACACACGGAGAAAGCCATGAGGACAAAGGGAAAAGGCATAGGATAGATATTCCCGTTCCTAAAGGGGGCTTTGTTGGGGCAGCCCGAGCACACTCACATAGTGCTTTTTTTTTTTGTTTTTGTTTTAAAGATTTTGTTTATTTGAGAGCAAGAGAGAGAGCGCGCATGCGCACACCCATGAGCAAGGGGAGAGCAGAGGGAGACGGAGGGGGAGAGATGCTCAAGCAGACTCAGCACTGAGCTGAGCACAGAGCCCAGCACGGGCTCGATCTCATGACCCTGAGATCATGACCTGAGCCAAAACCAAGAGTCAGATGCTTAACCGACTGAGCCAGGACCCGCGGGCTTCATTTTTGAATGGTTGAATCTTACTCCATGGTATGCCCATAAGACATTTTATGTGTCCACCAGTTTTGGGTTGTGTCCAGTGTTTGGTTACTGTGAATAGTGGTACACAAGTGTACAACTTCCGTGTGGATGTAGGTTTTCATGTCTCTTCGATGTCATGGAATCGCTGAGTCGCATGGTACCTCCGTGTTTCACTGTATGGGGAACTGACTGTTGTCCCCAGCTGCTGTGCATTTAGAGCTGCTTCCTTCCAACTCACGGATGTCCCCTCCACCGGCCCCCGCTACATCCAGGGCCCCTCCTTCGTGCCAGACCCTGGGTGTCTCCAGTAATATCTGTGGGTGGTGCCACCCAGGCAAGATTTTCGTATACTTGTCTCCCGCCAAACCATGGCTGCTTGAGGTCAGAGGTCAGAGGCCAGAAGCCAGACTCAGGAGCCAGCTCTGATACCCTCTGGCATCCCCCGGCCCTCGGGCCAGCCCCAGGTGGCCTCTGCCTGCTGTGGGCACAGGTGCCCAACGTGCCCTGAGCTGGGCTCTCTGGCCCACTGAGATTTCGATTAACTCCCGAAACAAGAGAACAGACTCTCTGACATGTAATAACCCTTCAAATGCAGGGTCTGATCAAATAGGAACAGAAGCCGGATGTCACAAACACTGGTTTCCAAGGCTGCCAAACCTCAGAAGACCCCAGGGCTGGGAAGGTGCCTGCAAGTGCCAGACCCCAGCTCACCTCCTCCCGCTCCTTCACTGTTCTCCCCCCGGCCCTGCCACCAATAATCTATAAAAGTAAAACAGAGGCATTCCAAAGAAATCTGGAGTGATCTAAAGCGTGTGTCTTCACAGAGATCTTTTTTCTTTTTTCTAGAAAGAGGCTATTGGTCTTTTTATGTTTTAGGGGGTTGGGGTCCTGGGTGACTGGTGTTGGTGGGGGCGGGGCCCAGGAAGGGGAGTGCCCGGGCCAGCGGGGCACTGACCTGGATCTCCCGGGCGTGGTACAGGACGACCAGGCCCAGCAGGATGACGGTAGAGAGGCTGATGAGGCATTTGAGTGCAAATGAGTACAGGGACTCCTGGGCAGAGAGAGAGAGAGAGAGCGAGCGCGCAGAGGGCAGGAGGATAAGGATGTTGGGGGGTGGGTGGCCCTCCTGACCCCCACCTGGGCTCTCTACTCAGGAATCCATGCTTCTGTCCTTACTCCTTAGGCCTGAGTTGACAGCAAGGCTAGCCTATACTTTGGAACTTCTAAGGCCTGGCCTTCTAAAGTCCTTGCGTGTGGCCAACTATGAGGCCTGGCCTCATGTAGGCACAGGCTGTCACGGTCTCTATGGCCTGGCCTCCTTCACCTTCTCTGTTTCATCGTTTACAGGCTGGTATGCCGACCTCTCTCTGTCCTCACACAGCCTTGGGGGGCACAAGGGGACACACAGCCAGGCTCATAACCCAACCCAACCACTCTCAGAAGAAGAAGAAGCTCTTTCTGGACTCTGGGGCCCAGGCCTTCTCTGGGGCTCTCTTATCCTGGGCCGGGCCTGGGGGCCAGCCTCCCAACCCCACCTAAAGCCAGGGTGTGGCCTCTTGGTGCAGGGCAGAAGGAATGGGCCGAAACCTAACTTCCTCTTGGGCAACCTGTCCAGTATTCCCCGCCTCTGGGGCCCCCTCCTCCCAGCACCCTCCACCTGCTTCTCATGTGGCCAATGTGGTCCCTGACCGGTGCCCAGGGAGCGATGGGGGAGCCAGGCAGGCCCTGAAGGGGCTTCCCTGGGGTGCCGAGGGGGAGGGCTGTGCCTACCTTGGTGTAGACCCCCCAGGACAGCTCCGTCTCAGTCACCATCACAACAATGCCGAACATGCCGAAGATGAGGGCGTAGTCGCTGAGGCGCTTCCGCTTCTCAAAGAGTGCCCGCCGGTGGCCCAGGCGGTGGCCCACGTTCGGGGTCTTCCCTGAGTCCCTCCTCCTGCCTGCCTCATCCTCTTCATCGTCTTCCTCCTCTTCCTGGTCCTGGGGCTGCCCCCGGGGACTGCCGGGTGAGGGCCGGGCTGGCTCGCTTTTGGCCACCACCACCTGGAGGCTCGGGCCATGTGGGGGCTGGGGGGGGTGGCCAGCCTCGGGCTCCGAAGGATCTCTGCCCGGGGCACCCAGCCCACTGCCCAGCGGCCGCCCCCCGCAGCCATTGTGGCTGTGGCTGTGGCTGTTCATGACTATGTGGGTGCCGGGGTTGGGCTCGCTGTAGGCCGCCTGGGGCCCAGCATGGCTCAGAGACTGGGTACCCGCGCTGACCTGAGGGGGCATAAGGGACACAGTCATGGCAGGGCCTAGCCAACAGACCAGAGGGCCAGGGACCACTGCCACCACCCCAGAACATTTTGAGGCTCAGGAAGCCGTGAACCCAGAGTGGCTGACATGCGGGATGGCCATCCCAAGTCAGCCTACACTCCTCCCCTGCTCAAAAAACCTCCCAAGGCTCCCCAGTGCCGTTGCATGAAAGCCAAAATTCTCCCTGTGGCCAGAAGGTCCTCTGTGGTCTGGCTCCTACCCACCTCGGCCTTCTCCCTCTCCCTAGAGTCATTCCCTTCCAGCACCGTAAGTATCCCCATCACCAGATCGAGACAAGCCTGGTCTTGCCTAGGGCCCTTGCATCTGCTGTGGCCTCTTACCAAAACTTTGCCCACTGATTTTCTGTCTCCGAGTACCTAGAACAATGCCTAGCACACAGCAGACACTCAGTAAAGACTTCTGAGTGTCTGGAAATGGAATTCGCCAGCAGGTTTGCCTGGGAGGGCTGGAGGCTGTGTAAGTGTGTGGTCGGGAGGTAATTCCAATCCAGGCTTGACTCCTTCTGACCTTCAGACTCTTGGACAAGTTAATGTCACCCTACTGAGCCTCCATTTCCTCCCCTAGAGCTGTCCAAAAGCCTGAGCACCACCTCAGTGTGGGGGGCATTAGGACGATGGCTGGGGCTACAGGGCCACCCCCACCCAGCTCCCTCCTGCCTGGGCGGAAGGAGGTCTGTGATCTCCAAAGAGATTCCACGACCAGTGTGTCAACCGAGCATTCAGCTCTAAGGTCCCAGAATTGATTCTGTGGGGCCTTGTGAGATGTGTTCAGCCTGGCCCTGTGTGATCTCAGGTCAACCTCAGTTACCCCACCAGGCTACCAAGGAGCAGACTCATTACCCCAATATCCTTGCATTCTGCCCTTGCACAGGGCAGTGTCCTCTGGCATCATGTTCAAGAGCAAGGACCTTGATGCCAGTGACACATACATGATGAGGCTGCCTGGAGTCTCGCCTCCGGGGTTACCACTTGCTAGACCCTCCCCTGCATCTCCCCCTCCCACAAGCTGGCATTTAGTGAACATCTACTATATGCCAGGCTCTATCCTTCCCCCAAATTTTCTCCTCCATCGTCAAAATGCCCCCAAGAAGGGGGTCCTGGAATTTGGCCAGTTTTATAGCTAGGGAAACTGAGGCACCATGCTATAAAGGGACCATCTCCTTATAGGGTGGATTCTAGACCGGGCTGCCTTGTGAGATTCTCCCGACAAGTGCTGTCCTCTTTGAGAAGGCCAGGCTGGCATGCACTGCAGGGGCCTAGGTACCAGGCCCAGAAGAGAGGGCCATATGTACAGACAGGATGCCACCCCAGCCCAGAAGCCACACCCTCCGGGCGACAGACACGGAAACTGTCACACCAGGACAGGCTGAGACAAGCCATGCTACCAGGAAGGGCACGGGCCACCTTGGTCAGGGCAGGACCACCTGTGCCCCTTGTCTGACACACCCAAGACAGCATCTGACCCACCCACGACATGTCCCCAGATGCTGGTGCCAGCACACAGTAGGAGCACAAGAAAAGCTCCTTCCATGGCAGCGACCTCGTGAGCATCAGAAAGTGTCTCTTCCCTTACCACTCCCAGCCATCCCATCACATCAACCAGGCCAGGGCCACCTGTGGCCTGACGCTTCTGCTGATGATGCCTGGCCTCACACAGGTCTGGCGCCTCATGGTTTACACGGGCTGGTCTCCTGCAGGCCCAGCACTTCCTAGTTTATGAGGCTGACCTTGGCCCTGATCTCTCGCTCCACCTTCACAAACACTCAGGTGCCACTCTCCTCCTGGGCCAGGGCCCCTGCTTGCTACCCAGAGGGCCATCAGCTGTTGGCGGGGCCGCAAGCCTGTCACTGGGACACACGCAGCAATCCCAGACCCTGCTCGCACCCGGGGGGATGAGGAAACCCCAGGCACCACTCCTACCATCTCTCCTGAGAGCGCAGAAGGTCCTCGCCCGGGGCTCAGGGGCAGAGGCAGGAGAGGCAAGTGGCCTGGCAGACAGCTCCTGGAGGGGGTGGGGTGCTGCAAACGACCTTCCGAAACGCACTGATGAAGATGCAATTTGGGGATGTGACTCAGCCGCCCGACGCACAGGCCAAATTCAGCCGTGTGTCCGCCATGCTCCTCCTTGCCTGGCAGCCTCGTCCTAAGGTGCCCTGGGCAGGGAGAGGTTGGGGGGATGGGTACAGGTGGCCTCTGGGAGGGAGAGAGGCGGCAGGGGGGTGGAGCTTCCAGGGCCTACGATGTGAATGTACACCTAGCACTGATTGTGGCCTTTATTGAGCTCTTTATCAGAATTATCACGTTTAATCCCCATTGCCACTCAATGAGGTAGGTGGCAATCCTGGTCCCATTTCACAGATGGGAGACAAAGCTCAGAGATGTTTAGCACCTTGCCCAAGGTCACAAAGCCAGGAAGAGCTAGAAATAAGTTGGTACCATTTGGGGGCAGTGAGTGGCTAGATCTGCCAAGTTCCCTCCTGCCAAGCCACCATCTGAGAAGAGACCCAGCTTGGCCCTGCCCTTGATGGGCCACAGAGCTTGGGACACAGGCATGGTGGGTGTCTGACCATTCCCATGATCTCAGAGGACACGGAAGGACAGAGAGGCCTGCCTGACTCTCCATAGAAGGGGGCAGCTTCTGCAAGTCTGGGTGGGACTAGAGAGCCCAAGGGACAAGAAACCCCACACTTTCTCGGGTCTGCCTTCCCCTTCGCACTGCAACTGGGCCTAAAGCTGGGGTCCCAGGGCTCCTTAGAAATTTCAAAAGAGGGGCACCTGGGTGGCTCAGTTGTTAAGCATCTGCCTTTGGCTCAGGTCATGATCCCAGGGTCCAGGGATCGAACCCTGCTTCGGGCTCACTGCTCGGCGGGATGCCTGCTTCTCCCTCTCCCATTCCCCTTGCTTGTGTTCCCTCTCCCGCTGTGTCTCTCTCTGTCAAATGAAAAAATAAAATCTTTAAAAAAAAAAAAAGAAAGAAAGAAAGAAATTCCCAAAGAATCAGGAGCCCCTCTGAAACTCTGGCCAAGGTTGGATGTCTATGGAAGGGTGTATTTTTCTGGGTGAAGGACATGGGTTTGCCAATGGATTCTAAAAGGTTAGAAACACCCTACTGGGCCTCATCTGGTTTTGAGGGCCTCTAGAATCACCAAAACCACCTAACATGTCTGGGGCATAAGACCTCTGTTCACTGAAGGCTGGGATGGAAGGATGAGCCAAGTTCCTGCTTCCACACCATCCCAAGAGATGCTGTGGGAACCTTGTGAGCCACAAAGGGCAGGGGGCACCCAGGAGGACTCAGGAGTGGGAGGAGGTAGACAGGTGGCAGGGAACAGGACAGCTGGCTCCTCCAAGGTTTCCCACCCAACAGAAATGCAAACTGGCCAGATCCCAAGGGTCCTCTAGTGAGCCCTTTCACAAATGATGAGCCCTTTCACAAATGCAGTGGCTGCCTGGGAGGGACCCTTGGGTGTCCTAGCTGGGATGAAGTCACTGCCCTCTCCTCAGGGGCCTCGGTGGCCCCGAAGTGGGTCAGCGGCCAGGATGAAAGTGAGATCTCACTTGTGGTGGAACCGCCCAGGGCCACACTCCGTCCTTCAGAGCTGGACAAGAAGGTGCCCCCTGCCTGTCAGTCTCCCAGGCAGAGCCCCCTTGGGGCAAAATGCCCACTGCACCACTTTTAGGAACTAGGGCCCACCCCACCACTTTTAGGAACCAGTACATGGCAGAACCTTCCAGGATGTGTGGGCAAGCTGTGGGGCGTGTGTCCCTGTGGGGACACACCTTGGGTAAGTACCCCAAGACACCCCACCCAGCAGCATTCTTCTGGCCCTAGCACTGCAGGGTGGACAGGATCCACCTGCCCTCCCAGCCCTGAGCTGCCCGGGAGTGGGTACAGTAAGGCACCGACTGCCCAGTTCCCTTGGGCACCCCCCCCACAACACCAGTCAGAAACCTGCCAGCAGTCAGCAGCGTGCAGTTAGCCTGCCCAGCCTTCCTTATGGCTGCCTCCAACAGCGCCCTCCACTCTGACCCATCAGCATCTCCCGTTTGGCCCCCAGCCTCAAGCACTCACATCTGCAGCCCTCCAGGACAGCCAAGGCAGTGCCCTGTGGGGGGTACCCCAACCTCTGTCCAGGGACAGCTGGGAGACCCGGCTCCCTGGCACCTGTAGGGACGACCCTGAGGGCAGTACCTAGGGGCCAGTGGTCTCCTCCCTCCCATTCCCAATCAGTCCCAGGTTACTGCCTTCACCCCAAGAGCTCTCCCCACCCTATCTATGGAGTTTGGAGACTCACTGCTCTACCCCAGCCAAAGTGAACCCAGTACCTTTCCCCTCTGGAGTGGGGGGTCCGTGAATCTGCACTCACTCAGACAGTGCACATACACATGCATTCCCTCCCTCTCTGCGTTCCCTGGGTTCCAGACCCTAAGGAGACCCTCTGTCCTGGCCCCTGTCCCGAACCGCGCGTCCCCCTCCGGGACGCGCCTCGCTCCTAGAGCGCTCCGGTCCGTCCCACCCCGTACCTGCAGGGCTCGGCTCCCACGGGCAGAAGACGCTGGAGGGGAGAGGGTCCCGCGCGGCCGCAGACCCTCGCGTGGGTGCCGGGGCCGGGGCCGCGGACGGGGCGGGCAGCAGACGGCGGATGCGGGGCCCGGAGGAGGCCGGGCCAGGGGCGGCGGCGGGTGCATCCCCCGCCGCCCTGTCCACGGGCCCGGCCGGGGGCGAGCGCCCGCCCGGGCCGGGAGAGGAGGGGGCGGTGCGACGCGGACGGAGCCACCGATTGGTCGAGCCCGGGTTGGTACCGCCCCCGGCGACCCCGCAAGCCCCGCCTACATTTAAAGATCCCACATTCCCGGGAGTCCCCTTCAGCCCCCAGCGCTCAGCGAGCGGGTCCTCAAAACTCGCTCTCTGGCTGGACGCAATGGAGGGACCTGACTTAGCGGAGCGACAGCTCCCGCCCCCGACAGCTCTCGGTAACTCCTGGCCACCCCCCTTTCCAAAATCGAGTCCCCAAACTCCAGCCAACCCTCAACCCCTCAAATACACGTATTTGCTGGGGGGAGAACTTCGCAAGGCGACTGGACACCTCCCTCCTGACGTGACCCCCTCAGACGTCCTCGTCCTGCTTGCTGTCTATTGCCAAGTGCAAGGTGCCTAGGACCCCAACGTGGGGGCTTCTAGGAGTTTAGGGGGTGCCTGCTAGGGCCATGGGTTCAAGGCCATCTTCTTGGTACTTAGCCCCCACCATTTCTAACCCTTACCACCAATATCAGGATGGCAGGCCAGCAGAAGCCTGCTTGTCCAAAACCATGCTCCTTTCTCCTGGCAACTAGGGTGTCCTTGGGCGACTAATTCATTCAACTTAATAATGGCTAAAAGGGGCTTTGGGGATGGGGCGGCGGGGGAGCTCTTTCCTCCTCCTCCCCCAAGCTGCCTAGGCCTTACCCTATCCCTGCCTGGCTGGGGTGACTGAGTCCAGCTCTGACCCCCACCCCCCACCTCTCTCCCAGTCCCCCACTGTTTCCTTCCCAGCTCAGAGCTTGGGACAGGGTCAGGAACATCTGAGTGCTCGTCACTGCCTGTAGTCTGCTGATCTGTTTCCTCTGTGGTGTCTGGAAAATAGCAGGACTGAATGAGGATGAGCGGATGGCTACCTGGGCAGGGGGTGGTCTCATGGGCCAGCGATGAGGCTGCGCAGGGCCAGGTGATGGCCCCAGGGTCGGTGGCAAGACTTCCGTTTCTCATTCCAGCCTGTTGGGGACACCCCAAAGAAGGCCTGACCGTGGAGGCCCGGGGACCACTCAATGCCCTGCCATGTCTGCAGGGGTGCCAGGATGGGGGGACCCTAAATGGATGCATTCTCAAGCCATGTTCGAGGAACAGCCACGCCTTCTGTAATCCCCATGCACCCGTCCGCGCAGCAGCCCCCCACCCCAGGCCTGCCTGGGCTGCTTGGGGCTCTTTCTAAAGCACGGTCACGTTGGAACCACCCACACCTCCCTCGGGACCTGGCACACATCCTTGTACTGCATTCAGTGCTCCAGCCCCTGCCAGCCTGGGCCTGCCCCTGTGCGGATCCCTGCCCCACACGAAGCATTCACACCGTGCCCACGGGCTGACTCCAGCCTGCGCAGGCTTCCATGGAGTGCCTGCAGCATCAGATGCTTTTTGAATTCAAGTCTAACACAGAAACATCCAGATATTCACAAAGGCATGGGCCACAGACCCTGGAGGCTCCTCCAGGCCCTCCCACCCTGAGCAGACCCTGCAGGCTCTGTACCCATCTTCTCTCTGGAAAGATCCCTCTTTCCCCTCGGGGCTCACCTGCCCTAAGGAGCTAAACTTAGGATGGTTGACCTGGTGAATGACCACCGTCTACCCAAGTCTGCCCTCCTGCCTGCTTGAACCTCACCCCTCAGAGACAAGGCTGGCCGAGGTGGATAGGGGTCAGGGGTGGACGGACATGGGGCTGTAGGTGGTCACCGCCTGAGATTTCACTGCAGACAGAGCCTTGTATCAGCCCATGGTTGGCTGGGAGAGACCCGAGGAGCCTACACATGAACTTTGTCAGTTGGGATGCCCCCGGTGGGATTCAAACTCCCGAGAAATGGCCTAAAGAACAGGCAGGGGATGGGGTGGTTGCTGATCAGGAAGCACCCTTTCAGGGGCCTGAGGGCTGGGCCACAAGTCTAGGGCAGTGGCCAAAGTTCCAGGTGCAGGAGACCTGGGAGAGCCTCAAAGGGGCTATGGGACCCATAGCTTGCCTGAGTAGGGATGGACTGGCCACCTACCCCTCCCCACAGCTATGCATCCACACAAATCTCAGACCCATCTGCGGCCTGGCAGATGACTGCCCAGGAGGTTGGACCCTGCGTTCCCCTGAGTGTGGAGATGGGAGGGTGGGCAATATATTCATTCATTCATTCATTCATTCACGTAGCCACTGAGCCCCTTTTCTGAGTCTGGTGCTGGGAAGGCAGAGTCAGAGATACAAACTTGTCCTTCTTGGAGTTGAATTTCTAGTACTCCTGGAATAACCCTCTCCAAACAAAAGGACCAGTAGGAATTCAAGATACACAAGTATCAGGAGATGATCCTAATGATCTAATGATTGGAACAGAGGAGGAGACTTTGGGGTGGTCATGGGAGGCCTCCCAGAAGCGGGGAACATTCTAAAGGGGCTAAGGAGGAGGCTCTGGGAGAGCTAGAAGGGGGTACCAGGTGACCTTATTTGGAAACTGGGTCTTTGCAGATCCCGTTAAATGAAGAGGCAGTCATACTAGATTAGGGTGGGCCTTAATCCTATGACCAGGGGTCCTCCTAAGAAGGCCACGTGAAGACACACACAGACACAGACA
Organism: Mellivora capensis; assembly: GCA_004024625.1. Lineage (NCBI taxonomy): Eukaryota > Metazoa > Chordata > Mammalia > Carnivora > Mustelidae > Mellivora > Mellivora capensis. The sequence goes on along the minus strand of PISX010015277.1, from coordinate 37,325 downwards.
CATGGCAGACCACCATATGAAGACAGATGCAGAGACGGGAGTTATGTGGCCAGAAGCCACAGGACACCTGGAGCCTCCAGGAAGGGGAAGAGCCAAAAAGAAGATCGTGCCCTAGGGTCTCCAAAGGGAACATGGCGCTGTCCACCCAGGGATTTCAGGCCCTGGCCTCCAGGACTGAGAGAGAAAGACATTTCTGTTAAGGTTGCAGGCCTTTGCTATATCCCTGGAAAGTCACGTAGTGGTCACAGTCAAGGGCTCCGTCCTCGCTGAGCCTCCGTTCCCTCAGCAGGGTAATGGGGGCCCTCTGAGGGCAGTGAGTGGGGGGAGGCAGCTAATCTCCCCTCAACCATGCTAGGTACACAACAAGCACTCACTAGATGCTCCTAGTGACTGTCGGCCTGATCGGAACCTGAATGGTTCAAGCGCCTTCCGGGCTTCTCTGGCTCCAGTCCAGTCTCTGCGAGTCACCCCCAGAGGCATCTTTCCTTGCTAAAATCTCATCATGTTGCTTGTGATTCAGAGTGCTCCGTGGCTCCCCTGGCCATTGTGGCATCCATACAATTAGACCCTCAGCACAACTCCAGATGGACACCACCAAAGGCCTACTTGCCCTTCTAGATGTAGCTCAAAGAGCAAAAACACCTCTTCCAGGACGCTTTCCCAGATTTCCCAGGGCATGACAAATTCCTCCCTCCTCATAGTTCCTCAGCACTGGGCAGAAACTTGGCCACACACACTCCCTCCTCCACGCCCACCCAGTTCAGTCCCAGAATCTGCCCATTTCTCTCTCTCCCTGACTCTATGCAGTTCCAGCCCAGCCAACTCTACCCAGTTGCCTCCTGGGCTCCCCTCTGGCCTTCTGCCACTTCTACTCCTGCCCCAACATTTCTGGTCTCCACAGTAGTTACAGAGGCTTTTGAAAAGCATAAATCAGACCACTATGTCTCTTCCATGCTCACACACCCTCCTTGGCTCCCCATGGCTCTGCTGTCCACTCTACCTCAGCCTCTACATGCAGACCCCTTTGTCTTCATCTTCCTCCTCTCTTCCTTGCTCATTCTGTTCCAGTTATAGCAGCCTCCTCACTGTTCCTCAAACATGTCGAACTCATTTCTGCCTCAGGACCCTTGCACATGCTATTCCTGCTGCCTGGTATGCTGTTCTCCCAGCTCCCACCTGGCTGACTCCTCCTCCTCCAGGTGTCAGCTCATAGTCACCTCCCTGGAGGAGCCTTCTGCCCTGGTCATTCTCTAACACAACACTCTGTTTTATTTTCCTCCCGATACATCTCACAAGGGCTGATCTGGGCAGGCCTCAGTCCATGCTGCATCGCTAGTGCCCAGTCCAGAGCACCAAGTACCTGCCCAGTGTTTGTTGACTGATTACTTGCCCATACATATCTAGAAACCTTGCCTCAATTCTCCCCACACCCCCACTGATGGCTCACTGTTGACCCTGAATGTCAGCCAATGTTTGCAGGCGAAAGAAAGGGCGAAGGAGTTGCTCCCTAAAAGGTGTCTCGGGAGTAAGACCACAGAATCTGGGTGGTGGAGGCTATAGGGGTGGGGAACCTTCCAAGCTGGGGCAACCCCCCCCCCCCCCCCCCCCCCCCCCCCCCGTATAACACAAAGAAGGTCACCCAGCCTCTCTGAGCAGGTTCCCCACCACCGGTGATTGGAGAAAACTGACAGTCACTCTCTGGGGGCTCTAGAAGGCATAGTTGTTTTGTTATATTTTGTTTGTATGATGTCAAAGGTTGGCACTTTTTTCTTAGATCACCAGTTTTCCTACCCAGCTCCTGGACTACCTCTACTCCCAAAAAAAACCCCTGACTCTGGATTTACTCACCCTGGTATGCAGGGGTCTCCCTGATGAGCCACCACCAAAGGGCCTGTCCCCTTTGGTCCTGCTGGATTACCACTTGGCTGGGAGGGGGCTGAGCTGCCTTTCTTCTCCCCTCAACCTGTAAGGACCAGACATGGGGTGTGGGGTAGAGGCAGGGCCCCAGGACGGTGGGGGTGCAGATAGCCCCCCACGGCAATAGTCTTTACAATAGATCTCCCTTCTGACTAGCTGAATTACCTTGTAAGTTTTAGGGAAACTTAAGATCAGTGGTGTTGTCTGGCCAGTGGGGCCTTGTTTCCGGGCCCAGGCCCCTCAAAGAGTCCCTGCTCATATTTCTACCCCATACCAGGCACTCTCCCTGGAAGCCCCACTTCCTTCCACAGGACACTGCTGCTCACTAAGCTGCTCACTAAATGCTCTGCCTTTACCCATACGGTTCCCTGCCCTGCCCCCAGTTCTCCCCACTCCCCAGTTCATTCACCACAGGGAGATCTAGGTGGGTGAGGCTGGGACGGGCTGGTGTGAGGATGAAGGAGATAGGGATCCCTGACTTGACCAGCTGTATTCTTGGCCACCCCCAAATCCTTACCCAGTCTGTAGCTACCCTGAAGTCTGCAGCGCCCTCAAGGAATTCACTCTGTACTGGGCTGTTGCCCAAGCCCCTTGGTACCCAGGACCCACCTTGGAGGAGCTTGGAGGAGCAGGCCAAAGAGGACACAGAAGAGCCCTGTGGCGGAGAGGGGTGAGGGAGCTCGACCCCAGAAAGGGACTGAAGGGGTAACAGTCTGAAGTGGACGTCCCAGTTACCCTTCCTCTTGCTGGGGGTCTGGAGTGGGGCCAGTGGCCCCCTGGACAGCTCAGGGGCTGCCTATTACAGTCAGAAGGGCCCTGGATCAGACTCTGGTCCTGGGAGAACAGGGTGATTGCCCAAGGTCACGCAGTGGGTCGGTGTGTCAGAGCGGAGATGACTCTATGAGTTCTGGAAGTACCCCTTGACCCCCTCCCCATCTTCCCTTCATCAGCCAGACTACATTAGAGCTCTACAGCAGCCTAAGGAGGCTGAAGGAAAAGGGTCTAGGAGGGACAGGACGCCTGGGAACCTGGAGGGAGCCAGGTGAGGGGCTTATCCACTGAGTCCTGTCGGGGCCTCCTGTAGGGTGGAGAGACTTGGAGAGAGTGTGGAACTCCCCCTCCCTAGTTCCAGACAGGGTCCTCGAGTCCCACCCTGACTGTTAAGCGCAGGGAGCAGAGGACCCTAGAGCTGATACCACCAGGTGAGTTCTGGGGTTAGTGAGTCCACCACAAACACAACTCTGCCTCTGCCCAGCTCTGACCTTGGGTAAGTGCTAACCCTCTCTGGCCTAAGCCCCTGTCCCAATCAGTGGTGTAGGGGTGGGGGCGGTCGACTTTAGGGGGGAGCAGAGCAAGAGCTCCCACGCACAGTAGGCTGGCAGGCGCGGGGGTTCCCTTCCACTCCGCAGTGGGCCGGCCGGGGGAATCCCCATCACACTCAGTGGGAGGTGGAAAGGACTGAGGGGCAGGGAAAGGGAGCAATCGAGCTGGTCCTCCCCCCCATTACCCCTCCCCCCTGCAAGCGCCGGAGGGTCCCCTTGTCTCCACCTTCACCTCTGTGGGAGGACGTCTCCGCATTTCAAATTTCCGGAGCGGTAGCCCCCTCCTCATAGGGGTATGCGGTGGTGGTGGTGGTGGTGGTGGTGGTGGTGGGTGCTTCTGGAGTGACTCCGGGCTTGGAGTTGGGCGTGGGGGGGGGGGGTGTCAGGTGGGATGGAAGGGGTTTCCCTCCCTCCCGCATCTCCCCCTTTGAATTCCCGAAGTCGGGGCAAGCCCTGACCGAAACGCCCACCAAGGAGAAGGGGAGAGCCGCTGGGACCTCCGCCCTGTAACCCGCCCCCCGCCCCAATGCCCCACTGCTGCCTACTCACCGGCCAGAGACGGCGGCCGCTGCCGGAGCCTGAGCCGCCCGGCCCGAGCGCGAAGACAAGTGCACCGCCGGGCAAGGGCGTGTGAGCCGGGAGGGTGTGCGCGCGCCGCCGCAGAGCTGACCCCCTCCCCGCCGACCTGGGCCCCGCCCCGCCTCCCGGGGAGGGGCACCTACCCCGGGGAGCGAGAGAGACGGACTGCGGCGGCCACCGGGCGACCCCCTCTCCACGACGCTTCTCCAGAAAGGGTGGGGAGGGAATCCCCCTCCCCGCAGGGGTGTAACAGCCAATCCTAAAGAACGCTCAAAGAGCTGGGAGGACCCTCTGCCGCTCCTGGCCCACGACGTTCATGTTACAGATGGGGAAACTGAGACCCAGAGATGGGGAGCCCCTGGCCAGGGCCCAGCCCCCCAGCATCATAGAAATGCGGCTGTCCGCCTCTCTGTGGGGGTCGCTCTCCCGCGTCCGGGGAAGGAATGAAGCCAGAGAGAGAAAGGAAAGCAATTAAGCCCCCAAGCTTGGGCGGGCTCTGGGGCCTGGGAGGTCCAGGGGGAACCCGGAGGCTTCAGGCAGCTGGTGACGTTGCTGGGGCTAGAAGGTCCCACGGAGGGAGGGGTTCCCGGGTGGCCACAAAACAAACCACAGAAAACTTCTCTATTGTCATTGTGGGGCTGTGACGTTCCCCCCTCTCTCTGCACGATTCAGGGACCCTGCTGAACGCGAACAGCCAGGGGCCTGGGCAGCGAGACCGTGAAGGTCACTCTGCCTAATTATAAGAATGCGGCTCCGGGGGTTTGGGTCACTAGGGGATGGCGGAAGGGGCGCTGCGCAGGACTCAGCCCCTCCTGCGACCTTGGCCCGGCTCAGGCCCCTCTCTGAGCCGATTTCTTTCCTGCGACTGGACAGCATCCACTTCTGGGGTCCCTCCAGCTCTCAGAGGTCTTCGGGGCTGCCAGCTACATTTTGCTGTTCTCCTCCAGCTCCCCCACAGGAGGAGTGGTGCCCTCCCAGACCACCGAGTTCTCCCTCGCCGCCCCCTGCCCCCCGCAGCCCCACCCACCCAGTCTCTGAACCCCCACCCACCTTCTGCCTTGGCCTGGGTTGAGGGGGTTTCCTCTGGGAGCCAGAAGGCTTCCACAAGCCTCCATCCTTTTTTGTTGTTGTTGTTGTTTTCCCCCCTCTTTTCTTCCATTCATTCTAAAAATAGCCCTCCCTCTCCAACCCTTCCCTTCCCTCCCCCTCCCCCCCCCCCCCCACGCCGCCGGAGCGTCTCCTGAAAGGTAATGCCTTCCCCGGGGTGGGGTCCCGGAGGCCGGGATTCCGCGGCGTGGGCGGGGCTGGAGGATGCGGACCGCGGGGAACCGGTGGGGGGCCATTGGGAGCAAATCCCCCTTCTTCCCATTGTATGTGAGATGCTGTCAGAAGGAGCGGCCAGCGTGACCGTGCCCGTGTGTGGAGGGAAAGAGAACAAAGGGGCGGGGGACGGCTAGGGTACGCATTGTGGAGGCAGAGAAAGGGAGGGCTGGGGGAACCGCGAACAACGGGTACTCAACTGGAAGAGGGGTCTCACCCAGAACCTCTGTGGGGATGACTCTCCACCCCTGGGTGGAGTCTGAAGTCCCTACCTTGGTCGGACACAGGGAGGGAGAGTAAAGAACTAGCAATAACAGGGTGGCTTCATGGAGGGAGGGAGAGTCCCCCTCCCCTGAACCCAGACAACTGCCCTGTGGCACCTCCAGAATGCCCCACCCAGTCCTGCTGCTGCTCTTGTCCACTGTCTCCCGGGTCCTTTCTCCATGACGCAGCTACAGAATTCTGTCCTTAGCTATGTGACTGAATCATGTCCCCATCCACATAACTAGCACCCTCCTCCTTGAACCTAGAGAAAGACCTATTCTCCCCTCCAAGTCCTGAGTGGCCTGGCTCCCATTCCCTTTTGACCCAGGACTAGGGCTATTTCCCTTGACCACCTACCTCACTCTGGCCATACTCAGCCTCTGTCTTAATGTGTCCAGCCTCAGGGCCTTTGCATTTGCTGTTCCTCCTGCCAGGATCACCCTTCCTTCACCCACTGTTGTCTTTCAGAGCCTGGTCTGAGGTCACCTCCTGCTCTAGCCACACCCCTCTAGTTTACCATCTTCAATTCCTGGTGTGCTCTGTTACTTCCTCATCTTCTGCCTCTCCCAGGGAATGTACCCCCACCCCCAGCAACTCAGGCCTGGCTGATGAGAGGAGGGGCCAACTCTGACCCAGCACCACTTCCAGCTGGGGGCTACCCAGCTCCAAAAAGACAGATGGCACCACTGCCCCGCTAACCACCCTGGAAAGCACCCCTAGGACATGGCACAAAAGATCCAGCCCCTGCTTCTGCAGGGGCGTCACCTTCCACAGTGAAACTAAAAACACAGACACCCAGATGTTGCCTCCCCCCAACCCCGGGGATGGCTTAGCCTGTTTCCAGAGTAACATGCCATGAGAAAAATGGCCCACAGGGACCGCGTTCCAGGCCTGTTGAGCAGAAGCCAGTACGGAGGAGTGTCTGTTCAAATGGCAAATAGATGGCAAAAAGGTATGAAGAACAAAGATAAGAACTGAGAACTGCTGGGAGGGAGAGGCACTGGGGGCAGCCCTGGGCATGGGCCCTGGGGAGGGGAGTGACCTTTCCTTTGTTATATTAGCATTTCCATCATGTTTTCTTATACTTTTTGAAATGAAAGGGGAGGATGAAAGGAAAATCACTTTGTTGGAGGGTAGAAAGCTCCGAGAGGGTATAAAGCCCATGCGACAGAAAACACAGCTGTCTGTGTTGAGAAATCAAATACCCACCCCCCAATACTTGCCTCCATAAATTTACCTTAAATGTTTGAGCACCTACTATAAATTTAAATGCCCAGAGACCGAGGGTAAGTTAGGAGGGGGTGGGGATTCCTGGCGTTCTGAGAGTAGAGCCACAGGGTTCTGGGCAAAGGTGAGGCTGGGATGAGCAAGAACATGTGGCCTCAGCAGGGCCAGGCCCACAGCCAAGGGTTTAAGGGACTTGTGGGGGTTGAGGGAGAGAGAAAGTCCCTGAAGACAGATGAGTGCCTTTTCTTTGCATATTTCACTGCCAGGCCAGGACCTGACCTCAGGCTGGTGTTCAACACCAGAAGGGTAGGAGGTGGCAGGGGAAGTGGGGGGACCCAGCATGCAGAGATATAGGGAGCCAGGGAGGGAAGAGACAAAGGCATCCTCTGAGAGCTTTCAGAAAGCCTCAAAGGACAGGCAGGGGAGTGGGGCAGAAAGGGGGTGCCCAATCAAGATTAGGTCTGCCAGGGACGCCTGGGTGGCTCAGTTGGTTAAGCGGCTGCCTTCGGCTCAGGTCATGATCCCAGCGTCCTGGGATCGAGTCCCACATCGGGCTCCTCCCTCTGCCTCTGCCTGCCACTCTGTCTGCCTGTGCTCGCTCGCTCTCTCTCCCTCTCTGACCAATAAATAAATTAAAAAAAATAATCAATTAAAAAAAAAAAAAGATTGGGTCTGCCAAATAAAATACAGGGCAGGGAATGGGACATACTTATAAAGATAAAAATTATTCATTGTTAAAATATATGTGTGTATATATCTATATATCTATATCTATATCTATATCTATATCTATCTATCTATCTATATATTCGTTGTTTACCTGAAAGTCAAGTTTAACTGGGAAACCTGTGGTTTTCTTTTCTAAATCTGGAAACCCTAGGCCCAGATCTTCTGGCCAAGCGAAACTGGGGTCTTCTAGGGGAGAGAGGAGGAGGGGCCCTATTGGAGTCCGTCCTCCCCCCTCCCATCTCCTCCAGACCCCCCACGTGTTCCCTTCTTAGGCTTTTCTTTGTCCCCCACACGTTGTCCACGTCCCTTAACTGCTGAAGTTTCCCCCCTCCCCTCCTCTCCTTTGTTGTCCCCCGCTCCCCACACACTCCCACATTACCCCATCCGCCCACTCCTCCTCCTCAGACACTCCTCTCTCCATCTTCCACAGACCTTCGCCTTTCCCCCACCTTCTCTGGTACCCACCCCTCCTCCACGTCCCTTCACCATCCTCCCCTCCTCCAAAGCCGCGGTAACCTCCTCCCCAGACACCCACCCTCTCCTCTGCGAACCGCCTCCCCTCCCCACCGCAGGTCCTCGGGGCGCACGAGGGGGAACCCCGGCCATCGGCACCGAGTTCCACGCAGGCGCAGAGTCGCCCGGCTTCCCTGAGGCCGCCGCCCCCCTCGCTGCGGCCCGCGCGCCCCGTTGCCAAGGCGACGGCGAAGGCCGGAGCGGGAACCTCCGGAAGACCCCGCTCGCTCTCCCTCCCGCGCTACCTCCTCAGCAAACCCCACTCTGGTTTGAGCCGGTTTCCCCACCCCGCCCCCAGTGCGCACTGCGGCGTGTGAGGATTCCCTTGCCCACAGGGCGGGGGTCGGGTAGCGATCGACGCATGCGCCCCCGGCGAGGCTTTCCCTCCCCGCCAGGCGCTCGACGGGAAAGCCCTAGCGCGTGAAGCGAGCACCCCCGCGCAGGCGCAGTGTGCGCCCGGCGTCCCCACGGCCCCGCCCGGTCGTGCCGGCAATGCGCGCGGGGAGGGCTGGGAGAGCACGGAACTCCCGTCTCACGCCCCCTCCCGCGCACTGCTGCGGAGCCGGGGATTCCCTGCTGCCCGCGCGCAAGCGCGGGCCTGGGATTCCGCGGGGGCGGGGCCGGAGCCGGAGCAAGAAGGGGCTTTTCCGCGAAAGGGAACAAAGGTTCTTACCGTAGTGCTTTTGTCAGAGGACCGAAGGCGGTCCTCTCAGCTCCTGTCCTGAGCTTTACCTCCTCTCTGGTCCACCGGCCGTCCCTCTGCAGGTCCCCAGGTGAGCTTGCCACACGCAGCTCTGATACCCTTCCTACATTGCTCACACACGCGCCGTGGCTCCTCATCGCCCTGGGGTGAATTCCCGTCCCTCAGCCTGGCGGCCGAGGCCCTGCACGCCCAGCTGACACCTTCCTTCCGGTTAATCACTGTTAGTCGCCAGTCCTCCCTAATTCCCCGCCACAAAGACCTCAACGTGGCCATGCAGGAGGCTCCTTTGCCAAGCCTTCCTTCAGGAAATGCCTTTCCCAGGCACCGTCTCATTGATTCTCCAGATAGCCTGGGGTTAGATACTGTTTTAGTTCCATTTTAAATAAGAGGAAACTGAGACTTAGACCCATTAAGGCCCTGGCCTAAGACCCCAGAAGTAGAAGGAAGAAGCCTCTATTTGTGGGGAAACTTCTGGGCTCAACCCCCAATCCAAATCCCCCTGCTGCCCCTGATGGCTCCCTTGCAGCCCTGGGTGCTTTCTTGGGTATGTGACACAGGCAGGTGATTTAGTTTTCCCATCTGTAATGGGGATAAATCGCTCATGGGGCTGTCCCCAGGGCTGAGTGAAACATTACCGTGTGCTAAGCCAAGGCTCAGCATCCAGGGGATGGTTCCCACAGCTGGTCTAATCCCCGTTAAGTGGTCACCTTCCCCCTCTTGAACCCACTCCCACCATGTTTCTTGGTGGCCTTCTGCCTCACTTCCCTAATCCCCACAGGGTCTTCTGGGTTACTTCTTGGATTCCTCACATGCCTTCTGGTCATTGTCTTAGAGTTGGCTCCAGGATCTCCACACTAAGCCAGTGCTCCATATATGTTGGTTAGTTTTATGCCAGCTACCATTGTTTCAGGCACCTTCCATTCTGCATTTTAGCTGAACCCAATTATTAATGGCACCCCTCCCTTGAATAGGAGAGTTGTGACATCCAGGCCTTTGTACAGGTGGTTCCTTCAGCCCTTCCTGTCCCTGTATGTGTAAAGAATTCCTGCACATCCTTCAGGGCCCTCCCTCCATGAAACTGTCATGGCCCCCTCTGGCCCAGCCCTGACACCACACAAATGGGGGAGAATGGGGACCAGAGGCCACATGGAAAGCCCTGTGGGTGCAGGGAGGGTATTGCTTGGGTGGGAGCCATAGCAGTGACCTGGTAAATACTTAGATCCTAACACGTGTGGGCCCATCTGGCTGCTGCCCTCCCTTTCTGCGAACTCCCCAAGGCCAAGTAAGTTCTAGGAACCCAGAACCAGGTGCAGATCTCACCCAGCCCTTCCCAAAACATGTGGCCTCTGATGGGACACTTATTCCTACCCAGATCCACCTGCGTGCTCCAACTTCCAGGCTCTTGCCTGCCTATACGATGGAATCTGACTCATCTCCCACCCAGGCCTGCTCTGAAGAAATCCTCCACTGGGAAGCCTGCCCAGGACTTGACCCAGATGCTTCCCACATTGGACTAACACCACAGCAGCCAGCATTTCCTGATCCCCAAGCACAGTATGTGTGTGACCTGACTGCTGACTTTGAACCAGAATCTCAGGATGCTAACTAAATCATCTCTAGGTTGCCTCTGGTCCTGCCCTGAAGTGCTCTGAGACCCAGAGCCAGCGTCTCAATCTCTCTGAGCAGTCCTCCTGCAGCAGCCCAGCCATGGCTTCCGGGGGTGGTGGTACAGGTCCCTTCATGGACAAGTGGCCCGGCCAGATGGGAATTAAGAGCCAGGCCCAGGTGACAGTGGGCTTGCTGCGACAGGGGGGCATTTGGGGGCCCTGATCTTCTCTGGCTGTGACCCCTGCATTCCCCAGCATTCCAGCCCTCCTCTCCCCACCACCAACCTGACGCCCACAGAGACTCCTAGAGCGCACTCTGCCTCACCGACTGCCTTTATTGGGCATCATTCCCAGGGCTCTGCGGGCGCAGGAAGGGGGTGGTGGGCATCACTTGAAGCGGGGACTCTCCAGCGGGAGGCATGACCTATGATGTCACATAGCCCCCAGGACACTCGCCTCAGCCCCGGACCTCTCTGTAACCCACGCAGCTGACCCAGCAGGAGGGCGTGTGACGTCACGACCCTGACCGCCTGTGGGGCGGCTCCCCCAGTTCTGGGCTCACTTGGGGGCATTGAAGGTTACGGGCCGCTGGTTCATCGGGTTGTCTGGCGACCTCAGCCACTCCTTCTTGAGCAGCTGCTTCAGCTGCGACAGACGCATGTTGGGGTTTTCTTGCTTGAGGCGCGGCAGCTGTGCCTCCTCGAAGGCAGTGAAGGCCGCCCGCATGCGGCGCTCTGGGTGGCGGTCCGCAACCTCTTCTGCCACGCTAGGAGTGGACAAGTGCGTTAAGGGGCGGGTCTATGGGGGCGGCCCCGCCTCGATGCGTAGCCCCGCCCCGTGCCCAAGCCCCACCCATTACCTGAGCACGGCAATGGCATCCTCAATGGTGCGTGCTTCCACGCTGCCCTCCTCCAGCACGCGGCGGTTCACATTCTCCTCCAGCGGCACCTCCAAGTGGCTCTTGGCTTTCTCGACTGCGGGTGGGAGGCAGCCAAATGACAGAGACATACACAGAGACAGAGAGAGATAAGCAGGGATGCAAGATTCCAGAGAGATGACAGAGACACAGTGGGGGAAGAGAGGGGAGAGAAGAGGAGGCCGGTGGGCAAAGAAGGATGAGGGAGCCCTCTGGCCCTCCCTGCCCCTGCCCAGGGCACGCTGTCCTCTTAACTTCCCTGCAGCTGGGCACACAAGAGGTGCCCCACTCATGGCTGGTGTCTCCTCAGCCTCAAGGCACCTCATTAATGCCCTGAGGACCCCCTGGGGCACAAGCCAGGTGCAGAGCAAGCACGTGTGCGTGCCCATGCTCCCCATGCTCAAAGCCAGACCTGCCAGGCCGCTGCCCACCCATGCTTCACACAGCCCAGGCAGCTTCTCTGGGGCTGAGGAAGGGGTGCTAGACTCAGCCAGGGGCAGCCCCGCAGCCTGTCCTTTACTGGGTAAAAAGGCAGCTCCAGAGCCCACCTGGGTCCGGGGCTTCTTTGTGCTGGTGGTCTCGGCGGAGTGTCTCCTCGATCTGGGCCCGGGTGACCTTGCTGGGTGCAGACGCACGAGGGGCCTTGCCACCCTTGAGCTTAGAGTCCTCCTCCTCCAGCAGGCGCTGCGTCTCCTTCTTGCGCTCAAGCTGCTCCAGGCGCCGCTTCTCCTTCTCCTCCTGGGGGAGGAAGGAGTGATCAGGAGTCGACCCCACCACTGGCACGGGTGGACCGAGGCCCTGCTATGTGCTAGACCCTGTGCTATGCACAGGGGACACAGCTGGGGCCCCACGGGACTACCTGAGGGCTCTCAGCCTACATGACTGGGAACAACAGGGAACCCCGGCCACGGCAGGTGGGTGAGTGGTTCTTGAAGGAAAAGTGACACCTGGGCCAGAGGAGGAGCCAGCCAGGAGGCTAGCTGGAGGACAGGAGCTCCTTAGCTGTAGGAATGCAGGTGCAAAGGCCATGAAGCAGGATCCTCCTAGAGGTTGGTGTGGCTGGAGCAAGGAGGGGAAATGTGGAAGGAGGAGAGGTGGGGAGGCAACAGGAGCCAGGGAGGGTCTGAACACACTGGTTGGCTGGAGCAGGGGGTTCTGCCCTTAGGACAGTGTCCCCAGCCCAGTGTCACAAGGGACTGGTCCTACCTTTGCTCTCCAGGGAGACCTTGATGCCATCTGGCCTACAGGACTTGCCCTTGGCCGCTGCCCCTCGACTACTCTAGGGGGCAGAGCCATGTTCTGGTTCATTTAAAATGCAGGGCAGCCATAGGCTTGGAACGTTCTGCCACCTCCCACTTGCACCCCCACAGGGCCCTGCAGCCCAGGTACCCCACTTGCCTACCTTCTGCCTGCAACTCTGCCACCTGATTTCCATGCCTTGAGGATGGTCCCCACTCCTTCAGCGCCCTCTGTGACACTCCTAGAGTGGGACTAAGTGTCCCAGAAGATGACTCCATATGCCTGAGGATACCCCCTGGGCCTCTGACCTCTACCCTGCCTGCCCAGTAGGAAAGTGGGGGAGAGGTTAAAGGTTAGGGGCTTCCTTGGGGCTGCCTGGGTGGTTCAGTCGGTTAAGCATCTGCCTTTGGCTCAGGTCATGATACCAGGGTCCTGGGTTCAAGCCCCACATCAGGCTCCCTGCTCAGCAGGGAGCCTGCTTCTCCCTCTGCCCGCTGCTCCCCCTGCTTGTGCTCTCTGTCAAATAAAGAAATAAAATCTTAAAAAAAAAAAGGCGGGAGGCTCCACACCTGTGTCCAGGCCTCTCAGGCCAGGCCACTGTGCTTTGATCCTCAGTTTAACCATCAATCAGATTAATGTCCTCCCAAGGCCCCCGACCCCCGCATGGTGCTGATAGAGCCCATGTTCATTCAGTCCTGCCTTGACCTGGCTACTCTCTCCTCCCAGCACACCAATGTAGCCTCCTTCTCTGCTTCTTCTGGCTCCTCCTGAGTTCCTGGCTCCCTATTGGGCCCTTCCACCCCACGGCTTTTTCCTGTGTTCCACAAATTCCTGTTACTCATCTTCTATGTGGTTTGTCCTGGAGGCAGTCCCTGGCCTGGGTTTTGAACAGCTGCCTCCTGACCCCCGGGCCCAGTACACAGTAGGTGCTTAGTAAAAGTATGCTGAATGAATGCATGAATTCCCAAAGGCTCCAATAACTCAGGAAAGACATGCAGCTTGTCGCCATCAGTCTCTAGGGACATGGGACTAAGGAGGGAATAAGAGCATTTATACTCTGACATTCAGCAAAATTTTTTTAAAAAGTCACTTGCCGTTTTTAAAAAAGAGCAATTAGCAGTTGGCAGTATCTGGTGATGGGAGACGTAAGTCTGCTTCGCAAAATATTCCAGAGCCGTAAGGAATGAGTCTATGAATAATTGACATGAAGCCCAGTCAGGTGCTCATCGCCCATTTGCTTAATACGGAACAAGTGGAGACGAAATGCTGACTTCCAGGAGGGGCGATGAATTACAGCCCCGTCCATGACTGATGGCTGTAGGACCCTATTTAGCTCAGGACATGGGCTTCGGGGTAGGATATCCGGTGAAAAAGGTCTTTGGTGTCATGTGAGGGGAGGAGGTGTGTTACTTTTTAGTGCTTTGGAGTGAGCATGGATTTGCTTTTCTCTTTTAAAGATTTTATTTTTTCCTTTTTGTTTGCTGCTGTTGTTTAAGTGTGTTCAATGTGGGGCTTGAACTCACGATCCTGAGATCAAGACCTGAACTGAGATCAAGAATCAGAGGCTTTAGGGGCACCTGGGTGGCTCAGCCAGTTGGGCGTCTGCCTTCAGCTCAGGTCATGATCCCAGGATCCTGGGATCGAGCCCCACATCGAGCTCCCTGCTCAGTGGAGATCCTGCTTCTCCCTCTCCTGCTCCCCCTGCTTGTACTCTCTCTCTCTCTCTGTCAAATAAATAAATTTTACTTATTTTATATAAATTTTATTTATTTATCAGTTTGAGAGAGAGATCGATCATGGGTGCTCGAGCAGGGAGAGGGGCAGAGGGAGAAACAGACTCCCCGCGGAGCAGTGAGCCTGACCTCTCTGGCTTTTCTCTTTGCATAATGGCTCTTTGGCAGACAATGCTTTTTGTCTTTTGGGTCTTCAACTTTCCTGTATTGTCAAAATACTGATAGTAAAAAAGAAAATTTAAAGACCTCCATGGACCCAATGCAGCACAGGGCCTGGGGAGGGAACCAGTGACCAATGTCCAACTAAAAACAAGGCAGGACCCAGTCTCGCACAGGAAGGTGATAGGGAAAATTCACAAAAGTGCCCAGGTGCACCAGGAATTGGGCAAGCAGGGATGGCATGTCACCCCCGCTATTTTCTACCACTGTTACCAATATGGACAAGAACCCCTGACCAGCTCAGGGGACCAGGCGGCACAGCTATAAATGGGTCTCTGGCACCACCTACTGGACCCAGAAAGTCAGTACCAGCCCTGATCCACAACCCAGACACCAATTAGGTATCCATCAGAGGGCAGACAGCCATGCCTGCACTGCACTCTTCTGTGTTTTTACACACACCTGGAAGAGCTGGCGAGCCCTGGGGCCAACAGGGTGGATCCAGGGGACCTATTACAGCAGTTTTTGGCACAGCTGATGTGGGGCTGGCTCATCATTTACTATGGGGCTGTCTGGTATCATGAAGTGTGCTGGGCAGCATGCCTGGCCCCCACCCACCAGATGCCAGTAGCACCTTCCACTCACTGGTTGTGACAATCCAAAATGTCTCCAGATGTGCCAAGTGTCTGCTGAGTGCAGAATCACTCCACGGTGAGAAGTGCCAATTTAGCCCAACCCTGACATTACATGAAGGACAAAGTAAGCCCACATAGGGCAGTGGATGCCTTCCCATTCCCTAAACATGCCAAGTCCTAGCCACCCCAGGGCCTTTGCACGAGCCTCTGCCTCCACCTCCCACCTTGCCCTTGCTCCATGTCCAGTGTCTCCTCACCCTTCAAGCCAAAGCCCCAGGGGCCTCTGGCCACCTTCTACCACGTTTCCATGTTGACTGCCCACTTTAGCCTCAGGTGCAGGAGCCTGGGAGCCACCCACCTTGCGCTGTTCCTTCCTCATGACGTGTTTGTCTTCATCCTTCCAGTAGGCATCCTCCAGCTCCTTCTGCTTCCTGGCATCAGCTGCTGCCTTGGCCTCAGCCCTCCGTGCCCGGGCCGCTGCCGACTTGGTGTTCTCACCCTGGAACTTCTTGGGCATCCCTCAGCAGGCTGCAGGAGGAGGGCAGAGAACAGTGAGCAGGGGGCATCCACCCTTGGTACCCCCAGACTCACACCTGCAGTCAGGATCCCCTTGGAGCCTTGATGGCCTTGTCTACAGTACGAGGGCTTCAGATTTCGTGATCTCCTTTTTTTTTTTTTTTTAAAGATTTTATTTATTTGTCAGAGAGAGAGAGAGAGAGAGAGGGAGAATGAGCGAGCACAGGTAGACAGAGTGGCAGGCAGAGGCAGAGGGAGAAGCAGGCTTCCCGCCAAGCAAGGAGCCCGATGTGGGACTCGATCCCAGGATGCCGGGATCATGACCTGAGCCGAAGGCAGCCACTTAACCAACTGAGCCACCCAGGCGACCCTCGTGATCTCCTTTTTTAAAAAAAATATTTTATTTATTTGATAGAGAGAGAGAGATCACAAGTAGGCAGAGAGGCAGGCAGAGAGCGAAGAAGCAGGCTCCCTGCCGAGCAGAGCCCGATGCGGGGCTCAATCCCAGGACCCTGGGATCATGACCTGAGCCGAAGGCAGAGGCTTTGACCCACTGAGCCACCCAGGCGCCTCTCGTGATCTCCTTCTTTTTTTCTTTTTAAAGATTTTATTTATTTATTTGTCAGAGACAGAGGGAGGGAGAGAGAGCAAGCGAGCACAGGCAGACACAGTGGCAGGCAGAGGCAGAGGGAGAAGCGGGCTCCCCGCCGAGCAAGGAGCCCGATGTAGGACTTGATCCCAGGATGCTGGGATCATGACCTGAGCCGAAGGCAGCCGCTTAACCAACTGAGCCACCCAGGCGTCCCTCGTGATCTCCTTTTTAAAAAAATGTATCAAGGGGCACCTGAGTGGCTCAGTCAGTTAAGCAATAGCCTTCAGCACAGATCATGATGCCGGAGTCTCGGGATAGAGTCCCATATCTGGCTCCCAGCTCTGCAGGGAGTTGGCTTCTCCCTCTATCCCTCCCCCACTTGTTCTTGCAATCTCTCTCAAATAAATAAATAAAATCTTTAGAAAATTTATTGAGGTAAAATGCACACAACAAAAGCATGAACCCTTTTAAAGTGCAAAATGTGGTGGCATTTAGAACATTCACAATGTGCAACCATCACCTCTATCTAGTTCCAGAATATTCCTAAAGGAATATTCCTTTGGGAATTTCCTAAAGGAATATTCCCCCAAAAGGAAATCCCACACCCACAAGCCGTCACTCTTCCTTCCCCTCCCTGAGACAAACACTCAACTGCTTTCTGTCTCTAAGGATTTGCCTCTTTGGGACATTTCATATACATGGAATCATACACTCTTTCACTCAGTGTGATGTTTGCAAGGCTCATCTTTTTTATTTTTTTATTTTATTTTTTTAAAGATTTTATTTATTTGACAGAGAGAGATCACAAGTAGGCAGAGATGCAGGCAGAGAGAGAGAGAGAGAGAGGGAGAGGGGAGGAATCAGGTTCCCCGCCGACCAGAGAGCCTGATGCGGGACTTGATCCCAGGACCCTGAGATCATGACCTGAGCCGAAGGCAGAGGCTTAACCCACTGAGCCACCCGGGCGCCCCTCATCTGTTTTTTAGCACGGGAGAGCTACATTCCTTTTGATGGCTGAGTAATATTCCACATATAAACAAACCACATTTTGTTTATCCATCCAGCACTGATGAACATCTGGGTTGTTTCCATTTTTTGGCTTTTAGAGCCATGATTCTGGGGCCCCCTGGGGGCCAATCTGGTGTGTGGCCCCTCCAATGTTACCACTTATGAGGCTTCAGTCCCCAGAGCCCTGAGGCCAAGTCCTCCTCACCCAAGTAAGTGGTTGCTGTGAGCAGCTCGCAATGACCCAGCCTAGGCGTGCACAGCTGGCAACATGTGATGCCTGGAAAGCTGCTGTCCACCAGGCCCCTGGTCTGGGTGAGTCCCACGCTGGGTGCTGGGGAAGTGATGCACATAAATGGCAGACACCAACCCTTCATAAGGACCAACTCCACAGAATGCCTCCAAAGCCTTAAATGTGGGGACTGCCCTTTTTCCCATTCAGAGGTGGGGGAGTCAAGGTACCTGACCAGGTTGCCTAGCACTGAGTCTAAGGTCTCACCTCCAAAGCCTGCCTTCCAGGTGAGGAAGGGAAGACTGTGCGGCCCAGGCATGTGCTTTCAGCTCTCTGGGCCTCAGTTTTCCTCATCTGGGAAATGGGCTGATGTCCCTGGTTGGTTGTTCCCCCTGAACATCTCCAGCTCCGTCCCCTTAGGGAAACAGGCTCAGCAACCAAGAATGAAGGAGAAAGAATAAGGGGGGCCTCTCTAACTCAGGACCACCAGGCCACCCCATTCTAGTCTCCTAGCTTTGTGACTTGTGGGGCAGAGGACTCCCACCTCACAGACCCACTGGAAACTCTTAACATAAGCTCCCATTTGCACAGTTGTACACACTGGGCTCAGGGCTTTCTACACAGTGTCTGAGTGAATTCTCCCAATGCTGGTGTGTGACAGCAGAGCTGAGACCTAAAGGAGGCAGCCCTGTGAGGATGAAGAGATGGGACCTCCGGGCAGAGGGCACAGGATATGCAAAGACCTTGTGGCAGACCCTCAGTCCTAACTCTGTGATCCTAACCACTCCCCCATCCCAGGGTCCCAGCTTCCGAGACCACTGGGGCCCCCCACTTCACATCAAGGGGTGACCCCTTGGCCAGGTGGCCCACGCTAAGACTGAGGAGAGAGCCCCATGGGGCAGAGCAGGGCAAAGTCGGGGACATCAGAGGACCCAGAAGACTCAGGGTTGAATCCTGGCTCTGCAATCACAGCCGAAGTGCTCCCTGAGCTGAGACACAGGGTGGATTCCAGTCCCTCCCTGGACAGGATGCATGAGCTGCTACAGGGGTCCACTAGCCTGATCCCGCACTTCCCTCAGCTGCTCCTTGGCCCCTAAATCAAGCATTTATTACTGAGTGTCTACAATATAACCCACTGAACACCCCCACCCTGGATTCCCCAGGGGAGTGCCAAGAACTGGGAGTCACTGTCTAAGTTACAGATTATGGAAACTCCCCACCCTACTCTCCCCCCACCTTCCACTCACTCTGAGTGGCAGCCACACCAGCCTCCCTGCCATTTTTCAAACATCCCAAGCAGGTTCTCGCTTCAGGACCTTTGCACTTCCTATGCCTGCCACCTGGCTGCTCCTCACTCCTCTTTTTACCCAGGTTTTAACTCCTATTTAAATTTCAGGGCCTAGCTCAGGTGTTGCTGCCTCCAGGAAGCCCTCCCTGAGACACCCTCTCTTAGACCACAAACTTCTCTCTGAGGCACTTGTTTGGCTTGCTGTTTTATGTTCATTTATGTGATTATGTGACAAATGGCCATCTTTCTCAGCAGGCTGGGAGCTCTGTGAGGGCAAGGACTACCGTGGTCACTACTGTGTCCCCAGTGCCCTGTACAGCAGGAGCTCAATGAATGTTCTGAGCAAATGAATGAATAAGCATCCACTTCCAGAGCTCCCTCAGTAATTACTTCACACCTCGGTTGTGTCCAAGCTCAGCTCCTCACTGTTCTTCCCACTCACCTCCCTCTCCAGCCTCTGAGCCTTTGCTCTTGCTGTTCCCTCACCTGATATACCCTGCCCCATTCCCTCCTCCTCTGAAAATCCCGCCCACTCACAGGGATTCCGCCCCAGCATCCTCTCCTCCCATGGCCCGCTGCTTAAGACCCTCAACTTCATCCCAAAGCCTGACAGGACAATTTTGATCCTCTCTTCACGCTGGGACGAGATGTTGATGTTCCCTCAGTATTAATATGTTGAAGCCCTAACCCTCAGTGCAACTGTCTTTGGAGACAGGACCAATGAGGAGGTGACAGAGATGAAGTGAAGTCATAAGGGCGGGGCCCTAATGGTATGGGGCTGGTGTTCCTCTAAGAGCAAAAGACACCAGAGCTTGCTCTCTTCCAAGTCAGGAAGACTGCCTGCACCAGAAACCAAACTGGCTGGCACTTTGATCTTAGACTTCCTAGCCTCCAGAACCGTGAGCAAATAAATTTCTGTTGTTTAAGTCACCCAGTCTGTGGTGTTTTTTTTTTAAATAGCAGCCTGAGCTAATACAAACAGGTTTTCTTCTCTGTGTGGTTGTAAATACTTGCTCACACACACTTTTGTCACTCAGTACACATGCACTGAGCACCTAGTATATGTGGGACGCTGGGGAAAAGAGGCAGGACCGACGTGACTGCCAGGCTGGCTGGGAGATAGATGATAAGGGTGACAATTTGCCAAGAGAACTGTGATGGGGACTTGCAGTACGCTGGGGAAGCCCAGAGGGGGGTTCTGACCCAGCCTGGGGACTAACGGGTGTCAAAGGGCTTCCTGAAGGAAGTATCTAAGAAAAGGCCTAAAAGTGTGAGGAGCTCGGGGCCCCCAGAAGTGTGGGGGAGGCAGGCTGGGAGGCGGGGATCTGTATTCCACAGTGATGAGAAGATGTGGAAGGCGTTTGAATCGGGAGGCGCAGACCCGCGCTAGGAGCCCTGGGGTTGGTGAGGAGGTGAACTCGCGGGGGGGGCGGGGGGGGGTATGTAGGGAGCTTTGGCAGGGATCCGGTGAGTGCCTCTGGATGGGCAGGGGGGTGCATTTAGGAGCGAATCAAGACCCAGATTGATTGGATGTCAAAGTAAAAGAGAGAATAGAAGATGGAAGTTCAACAGTCTCTTCCCTGAAGCCCTCCCGCCACTCCTTCTGAGCTCTCCCTGCCCGTCGTCCCTATCCCCGGCCCTGACCCCACTGCAAGAGGCTGGGGCGTCCGTACCCAGCTCTGTTACCCCCAAGCCTGGAAAGTGCTCAGAGGCAGGACCGGAGCTGGCTGGCCGCGAAGAGGACGCAATTCCCCCGGGTCTCAGTCGCCCGCTCTGGAAAATGGGTACAGCCACCCGCGAGAGCCCTTCTAGACTGGGCGCCGAAAGTGCCCCGGTCTCTGAGCACCCCGCCTCCAGCCCTCCGGGGTGGGGGGTGCTCTCAGGCCTAGCCGCCCCGCCGCCCCCACCCCCACCCCCGCCTTGCACCCCGCCCCCCCGGACCCCGGCTCCGCCCGCACCGCGGCCGCTCCTACCTCCTTCCCCCAGCGCCGGCCCGGTCGCGAATCCGTGACGCCACTGCGGGGCTTGCGCGCCGAGCTCCCGGAGGCGCGCGCTGATTACGTCCCGGCGCTTGTCGCCCTCTTGGTAAGGGAAATCCTGCTCTGGTCTCCAACCCAAGCCGAGGTTATCAGCCATTCCTTTTCCTGTTAGAGAAGAGGATATTTTATAATGCTCCACCCCTTTCTCTCGCTTCAGATATTGGCGAACTATGAGGAGAGGGTAAAAACTACAGTCAAGAATATCGCCCTTACCAAGATGGCCATTGCCCGGATCAAATATGGCCGCTTCCACTTCACACGTGGTCTGGCGGCGTCAGGCGGAAGCTGCCCGGCCACCAGGGTGCGCCAGAGCCCGCGGTCCACGCGTGGTCCCTAGACCGGCCAAGGCCAGAGGAATCCTCCCCAGCCTTTACTGTTGCTCTGCGCTTTGAAGGCGCTCTTCTAGTCCCCACTCTCTGCTTCTCACTTGCGAAGCTGGGGAGGGCGGGGACAGGAGAAAGGGGCAGAGAAATTAACACACTCCACCCCGTTCAGGTGGGGAAACAGGCAAAGGGAGACCGGCAACGGAGTTTAGCGAAAATGTAACCAACCGCGGGCAGCTCAGATCCCTAGCCAGTCCCTCCTGAATTGCTGCACTCACCCACTCCCTCAAAACACACCTTGCTTATTTTATTCAACGATTAGCTTGGGGTGGGGGTAGGGGGGCAAATTGTCGGAGGCACCTATTCTTCAGTGTCTAAGTTTACTGAGTAGGCTTAGTGCCCTCATCTGTACAAATGGTAGTACTGATGTGGGAAACAGAGGCAGAAGAACAATTATTACATTTCCTTACCTACTGACAAGCCCTTAAAACACACAGAGTGACTCTCTTCTAGGGACTCAACTACCCCCAACCAGGATTCTGTAAGTCTGCTTTAACAATTCCTTTGGAAACTTTATCTCTAAACCTCCAAGATAGTGTTGACAATCATTCCCAAGCATATGGCCCACTGATAGACATCTAAAGGGTCTCACGAAAAGGTTTTATTACTGGTAATAACCTTTTCCCAGACAGTAGCTAGCCCCTCAAGGTCCTAGAAACCCTTGCTTCCAAAATTCCTTAGAGACTTACATCATCCCTAATCCCCTCCCCAACTTACAAGTATATAATAGACCACTCCTCACATCCCTGGGGCAGCAGCTCTTCCTGCCCATGGGTCCTGTCCCTGTGCTTTAATAAACCACCATTTTGCACCAAAAATGTCTCAAGAATTCTTTCTTGGTCATTGGCTCCGGACCTCACCCCACTGAACCTCATCTATGTTCTAGAACTTCATCATTTGGTGCCCAACGTAGGGCTGTGAGCCTTTACATTTGGACTCTGAACTTCGGTGCAAAATTGGTGAGTACTTTCTCTCTACTTCCTTTAGTCTCATTTCAGGGCTTTTCAAGGAGTATGGTCTTAATTGGAACACTTCCATGTCGATTGCTCAGGCTGTAATCCTCTGGCCCATGGCTACTCTACAAGGAGGAGAACGTCTGCCCTTTGGCTGGAAGTCAGTACCCTGGCCGGAATGGTAATAAGACCCAGAAACTTGATGTCCTTTCTTTATTCCTGTTCTTATATAAAGTTGTCTGTCTTGGGCACGGGACAGCCACCTAAGTCACCAGGATGGCTGCCAATCTTAAGACTCCCATGTGAGGTTTCCTCCTGACTGATCTAATGTGATCCCCTCCACATCCCTGGTCTAGCCACTTCTGGCAGTGGGATCTCCATTGGGAGCCAGCCAAAATCAGTACCCGATGAATTAAAATGCAACCAGAAACCATTTCCTAGGGAAGTTGGCTGTAAGGACCACATGTGTTGGAATGTCACATAGACCATGATGGATTTCAATCTTTACTGTTTCTTGTCAGTGTCTTCTATAAAATACTTAAAACTACAAAATTGGGTAATTTCCCCTTGCCAAAGTTTTCTAGTATTTCCATGGGTTAAAATGGCAAAACAGTATGCAATCTTCAGGACAGACGATGGCATGACATGGCACAGTGTTTTGGTCCATTCACCAGGCACCCATCGGCAGCCTAGGATGTGATGGGGAAGAGGAGGGACACCGGCACCCCTCTAGGGCCTTTTATGGCAGGAATGCCTTCTGGGGAAGGCAGGATCGTGATCAATGTCGATGTCTTGAGGGACACCTCTGGTCGCTTTTGACACACGGGAACCTCTGACATATCCTGTGTGGGACACCACCCAGGCATCAGGGGGGATTTGGTAATGGACCTTCTTTACTTTTCTGGGAGCATGGCCTCAGTAGGCTTCTTCAGTTCCCAAGGACTCTACCTTGGGGCGCCTTTTAACCCACTGGAAATAATTTGGATTACAAAACTTAGGAAAGGACTTAGCTCCTATAACACTGCATGGCCTCAGTGGGATCTGTCAGTTAGATCTCCTCTGCAGGAAACAGGGCAAATGGACCTAGGATACTTTCATTGCTCATACCTAGGCCTTCATTGCTCTACACCAGGACCCCAATCTAAGGGTCTTTTGCAGAATGTGTTTGCCCAAATGAGTCATCTAGTAAGCTGCCTTCTGACATGTTGGATGATAATTATGCAAATAAGCCTTCTTCTAGTAAACCCAAGTTGCTGGAGGATACACAGGCCATCTGTAGCAAAGGGGACTCTGATTTTTATCTCTCTGTTCCTCCTAATAGATGTGGGGGCTTCTCCCTCACTCATTTCCCATGTTAATGGCTATAACTGGAGCCAACTGTGGTTAGTCTAACACGAGACAGAGACTTTAAGGAATATTCCCAAGCAGCTGCTGAAACTCCCTTTGTTTCAGGGAAATTCCCTGTCTTCTCTGGCCCAACGTGGACTGCCTAACCCCTCCCTCCTTGTTGGTGGGAAAACATGGCATCTGCTCCTCTGTTGGGGCTGATGAACTCTAAAACTGGGAATCCTTTCTCTGCCTCCTGGCAGCACTTTGTTTCTTCTGTCACCCCCTCCTTCTGCACTAACTTGGGTGCGGCCTGCATAACTGGCCTCTAGACCATCCTCAGTGCTTCCTGCACCATGGCTCCTTCTATCTTCACTGTCAAAGAGCAAGAAGAGCACCCCCTGGACCTACCCCCCCCTCCAGATCTCCCCACGTGTCTCAGGTAAATATTCAAAGTGGAGTGGGCCCAGGTGGAACGTAAATCAGTATTTGAACTGTTAAGCTTGTTGGTTTATTAAAATTGACATGTCTTTTTTTTTTTTTTTTTAAATCAAGCCAGATGACTAAGCCGCGAAGGACAACATTTCTCACTGCAAGTGAGATGGAGCCTACTCTTCCTCTTTTTCTTTAATTTATTTATTTGAAAATTGACATGTCTTTTAAGTTATCAGCAGCAAACGTAAAACTTCAATCAAAGTTTACTGAAGGTCAAATAAGCTCATGTTATTTGTTAAAATCTGTTAGTAAAGAGATGACTAAACTGATGGTTAATTGTCTGTCTCAAAGTTTTAATGGGTAACTGCTGAGATGGCTTTCAAAGTCTTTGGTAACATGAAAGTTTAAAGTTTAGCTTGGATAACAAATAAAATTAAATTTGTTGGACATCTAGGTCTTTTCCAAATAGGATAAAGTGCTAAAGCATTGAGTACTGGATGTAGGTTTGTGCTTTTGACTTCTTACTGCAAAGAAACTAAGAATATTTAAATCTCTTGGTAAACATGTGTTTCTAAGAGTAAAAAATTCTGCTAAGTGTAACTAAGACTGATGGAAATAAGGGAAACAACTCTGTATGTGGAAAAGTAGAAGATATGTAAGTAACATTTAAGGAATGGAAATGCATTTTGTTGAAGGTAAAAAAAAAAAAGAAAGAAAGAAAGAAAGAAAGAAAGAAAAGGTAATTTTGTCCTAAATGAGATGGTTGTTTGGAAGGAAATGGCTTGGGACAAAACCTGAATGCAAAAGAAAGTTGTAGAAGGTTTGTGAAGGGAAATCTTCAGAAAAGGAATTTTAGGTATGGTCAGGACGGACAAAGATTGAAGTGAATTTTTAAAAAGACACTGGTATAGAAAGTCTGCTTTCTCTCTGTTCAAAAAGGACAAAGTTTTCTTAGATCAATTGATCTGCTGTTAAGAAGAAAATGTAAATTATTTTCTCTTTGCCTGCCCAGAAAAAACAGTATCAATATTTTGTTTTATCAGATCTTTTTTTTTTTTAAAAGATTTTATTTACCCATTTGACAAAGATCACAAGTAGGCAGAGAGAGAGAGGAGGATGTGGGGCTCGATCCCAGGACCCTGGGATCATGACCTGAGCTGAAGGCAGAGGCTTTAACCCACTGAGCCACCCAGGTGCCCCTCAGATCTTTTTTTTTTTTTTTAAGATTTTATTCATTTATTTGACAGAGAGAGAGAGAGATCACAAGTAGGCAGAGAGGCAGGCAGAGAGAGAGGGGGAAGCAGGCTCCCCGCTGAGCAGAGAGCCCTGCACAGGGCTCGATCCCAAGGTCCTGGGATCATGACCAGAGCAGAAGGCAGAGGGTTAACCCACTGAGCCACCCAGGTGCCCCTGTTTTATCAGATCTTTAACACCCCTAATCCTATTTAGGCATATGCTTTAAAAGGTTTTAACAAACTTCCCCAAGATTTAAATCTTGAACAAAGTCTTGATTCTCTTGTCAAATGAGTTTTATCTTCAAGGAGATTCATATGAAGGACTTTCAGGACAAATACAGGTATTCAATATATTAAACTAAAATGGGTAAGAATTTCCAGAACTAACTAAAGCTGCATTCAAACTAAACCAGAATTAGTAGCATGGGACTAAATGAACTAAAAGATTATAGTCTCTCATTTTATGGGGCACCTGGGTGGCTCAGTGGGTTAAGCTGCTGCCTTCAGCTCAGGTCATGATCCCAGGGTCTTCGGATCGAGCCCCACATCGGGCTCTCTGCTCAGCAGGGAGCCTGCTTCCCCCTCTCTCTCTCTGCCTGCCTCTCTGCCTACTTGTGATCTGTCTGTTAAATAAATAAATTCTTTAAAAAAAAAAAAGATTATAGTCTCTCATTTTAGACATTGCTGGTTCTCTAATGTTTGCTCTTCCAGACTAAGAAAACTTTTTCTTAAGATGTCTGTGACTTACAGAGATATAAAAATATTCATTTGTAGACAAATCAAAGCATTCAACTTTTCTATCTGAACCCTCTAAAACTCAAAAGGTCTCTGTAAGTATTCTTTCCTCCCTGGCAATCAGTCATTTACATAAGTTCAATAACAATCTGTTCTCCTTATAATAGGACACCATTGGAAACATGGGTTATTTTACCAAGGCTTTGACTGGAATGTCATATTTGGAGAGACATGCATAGAGTCAGATATGACCAGACAGCTTTAAAGAACTAAGGTTGACTTTATGAAACCTGGAGCCATAAAGCCCCTTGGAACTGCTGGCCTGATACCTTGCTTACAGAGTTTCCAGCAGCCTCACCAGGTGAGTAAAGAATGTCAATTCCTGGCAGGTGCAGAAACCTCAGGATACTTTGGGGACCTCAGAAAGAGGAATTCGCCAAAATCGACAAGTACTGCTGGCATGTCTGATGGCAAGTACGTGGCTTGGCTTCTGGCCTGGAGAGGCTACTAAAAGTTCCACCTAGAGATTCCTTATAAGAAATTCCAGAAAAGCAGATTCTAAAAGATCTATATGATCACTCACTGTTCTTGCTGAGTTCATGTAAATAATTAGGCCAAGTTTGTTGAAACTGGACTTGTTTTTCAAATAAATTAGTCCTGACTTGGCTATCTCTGGAAATGAGGGTTATTTTAGAGAAAAAAAAATATGTTTCAGTAACACACCTTTGTGGATGTCAAGTTCTAGATTTTGTTGTCTTTAAATGTTTGTTTACCTAAGCTAGACAACTTGAGGTAAACTTCAGGGTAGTTGTATAATAGCTCATTTAGACGATCTTGCCTAATATTCTGTAGGGATAATAACAGAACCCATTGGGTACATAACTTAAATATTTAAACAACTGGAAAAATGGGATCGATTGATTCCCCAACAATTGTATAACTTAACTATCACCTTGTGTGTGGCTGGAATAATGAAATTGCCTAAAATCCAGCGTACTGCACTCCATAGGATTAACTATGGACTTGTGGAGATAATGGATGACCCCACTTTCTTTATGATTGGATTGGATGATGCATGGGGGACTCCCCTTATCTCTTGACAAGTTTTCTCCCACTTGCCAGTGATCCTCTGTAAACAGGATATTGTTAAGGCTGGACCACTCAAAGGGCTTCTTAGTGGTTTCATCCCTTAGTCATATTTATCCTAGAAGCCACCTCTGTTGAGGTGCAATTGCAAACAAATGCTTTAGCTAAGCGTAGAATAGCCCCCCTCGTAAAAAGAGCCTCAAAGCTCACTATGGGACAGTCTCTGACTATAATAACTTCACATCAGGTCCAGATTTGTCTTAGAAACCAAAGGCCACCAATGGATGATGGAAGCTGCCTTATTAAGTACTGGGCTACAGTTACAGATATGCCAGAAATAATACTTAAAACTTGTCAAACTTTAAACCTAGTTACCCATATGCCTGAACCTGACCATTGTACTTCTTTCTCTATAGAACAAAACTGTTCAGAGGTTATTGATCTTGCTTACTCTAGTTGGCCAGATTTAAGATGCCCCTATTAAAAATACAAATGCCAGTTGGTTTACTGATGACAATAGTTTTCATAAAAAGAATAAGAAAAGCTAGGTATGCCATAGTGCTCACTAGCACTTGGCAACTGCCAGAGCTTTAAAAATAAACATTAATACTGACTCCA
Organism: Mellivora capensis; assembly: GCA_004024625.1. Lineage (NCBI taxonomy): Eukaryota > Metazoa > Chordata > Mammalia > Carnivora > Mustelidae > Mellivora > Mellivora capensis. The sequence continues at coordinate 10,019 of PISX010015277.1, read as the reverse complement.
AATATGCCTTCCTGGTACTACATGCCCATGGAGCTATTTGGAAGGAAGGGGGATTGCTGTCAAGCCATAACTCCCCAATCAAATAGGGGCCTGAGATCATAACCCTTCTTTTTTTTTTTTAGAATTTATTTATTTATTTGACAGAGATAACAAGTAGGAAGAGAGGCAGGCAGAGAGAGAGGAGGAGGAAGCAGGCTCCCCACTGAGCAGAGAGCCCAATGCGGGTCTCAATCCCAGGACCTTGAGATCATGACCTGAGCTGAAGGCAGAGGCTTAACCCACTGAGCCACCCAGGTGCCCCAATCATAACCCTTCTTGAGGCTGTACACCTGCCCAAGGAGGTAGCAGTGATTCACATCAAAGGACATCAAAAGGATATGACCTTAGAATCTAAAGGAAACAATTTAGCAGACCATATAGCTAAAGAAGCAGCAAAAGGAACCCAGTGAGCAAATTAACGTGCCTTCTTACTCCTGTAAGTAGCCCATAGAAGATCTCAAACTTCTCTTCAAACAAAAATGAAGGCTGTATATATTCTCTTTATCTTCTTTCACCTATCTTTTTAAAAAAATTTATTTATTTATTTGACAGACAGAGATCACAAATAGGCAGAGAGGCAGGCAGAGAGAGAGAAAAGGAGGCAGGCTCCCTGAAGAGCCCGATGCGGGGCTCAATGCGGGGCTTGATCCCAAGACCCTGGGATCATGACCTGAGCTGAAGACAGAGGCTTAACCAACTGAGCCACTCAGGAGCCCCTCCTTTCACCTATCTTAACTGACAATTCTGTCTACAGTGGGCACAGCAATATGCTGAACTTCAAAATCAAACATATTGTTGGATATGTGGAATTTTGCCTATGTCAAGTATGTCTGGGTTACCCTGGTGGTTTTCCCCTTTACAGGGCACTGATTGGCATTCTCTGCAGGATTATATTTCAGATATAATATATGGAGACAGTATGTACCAGGATAAATCTATCACTAATCAAGATGTTTCTTCCTGGCCCATGATCAGTGAAACATGGAGTTCACCAGGACATAACCAAACTTTTTCATACTCTCAAACTATTAAAATCCTAACTGACCTTACAAGCCCACAAGTTAATACCCACCAACTAGGGCCTAAGCTACAAAACCCTACTTATCGCTATACTGAGGATGGCATATATCGAATTTGGGATACATATTTGTGGGTAACACCCACTATTGGACAGCTCAGACAAAAGGCAGTTTTATGCTGGGAACAACAAAGAGTTCATACAGATGATACTTGGGCAAATAACACAGGACATCTAGGATAGCCTTAGATGTCCTGACAGCAGCACAGGGTGGCACATGTGCAATTATCAAAGCAGAATGTTGTGTGTACATCCCAGAATATCACAAAAATGTCACAGGACTAATAAAAGATATGAATACCCAGATTGAGGCTCTACAGGATCCTTCTCTCTCTCTTAGTGATTGGTTAAGTTCCTGGTTTAAAGGAGGACTATGGCCAACAATTAAAAATCTCCCTTTTGGACTTCTCATTCTTATAGCCTTATTAATCTTAATGTGTTGCCTTGTTCAGTGTTTCTCTACTTGGTGCTGAGACTCCATTGCTGCAATGGACGTGACGTTGACACGTCAGTGTCAACGTGACCATGACAGATGATCCTTACCACGCATGGAGACACTTCTTCACTGTCAGCGCTGGATTCAGCTGCCTCCATCTTTCATAACTCCCCTACACATTCCTCAACTGATCAATGTTGACCCGAGTAGGTAGGGACAACTCTATGCCCCCTATTCAGCAGGAATAAGTTACAGAAGATGAGACCTTCCACCTTCAACTACCTTAAAGATTTAAGGGTCAAAATTGTTCAGGGGGGAATGATGAGGGAAACAGAGGCAGAAGAAAAATTATTAAATTTCCTTACCTACTGACAAGCCCTTAAAACACGCAGAGTGACTCTCCTCTAGGGACTCAACTACCCCCAACCAGGATCCTGTATGTCTACTCTAACAATTCCTTTGGAAACTTTATCTCTAAACCTCCAGGATAGTGTTGACAATCATTCCCAAGCATATGGCCCACTGAAAGACATCTAAAGGGTCTCACGAAAAGGTTTTATTACTGGTAATAACCTTTTCCCAGACAGTAGCTAGCCCCTCAAGGTCCTAGAAACCCTTGCTTCCAAAATTCCTTAGAGACTTACATCATCCCTAATCCCCTCCCCAATTTACAAGTATATAATAGACCACTCCTCATATCCCTGGGGCAGCAGCTCTTCCTGCCCATGGGTCCTGTCCCCGTGCTTTAATAAACCACCATTTTGCACCAAAGATGTCTCAAGAATTCTTTCTTGGTCATCGGCTCCGGACCTCACCCCACTGAACCTCGCCTTTGTTTTAGAACTTCTTCAGTACTAGGGGTCTGAAGGTGGTTGCATTGGACCTGGCTGTGGGAAAGAGGCAGATTTTAGATCTAGGGGCACTTCAGGCAGGATGAGTTGACCACAGAGTCATTCTGCTAAGGGCAGCCCCAGTGACGCTGCTGGGACCTCCTTGCTCTAAAGCCTGCTGGATTCCCACTGTTCTGCAAGAGTCCTTATAGCATCCCTCTCCTCTTCCCCATTCTCCCTCAGCTGTAGCCACACCAGGCTCCTTTCTGCAAATTGCCAGGCATGATCCTGCCTCAGAGGGTTTGCCAGTGCTGTTCCCTCTGCCCCAGCTTTTCCAATAACCAGCTCTTTCCCTTCCTTCAGGCTTTGACCCAAATACCCCTTCCTGAGCAAGACCTCTCTGACTTTCACAACTGGTTGGTGCTCCATACCCTGATTTTTTTCTTTTTGTATTTCTGTCATAGAAACAACTTGCTTTATTCATTTGTTGACCTGTTTGGTTTTTTGCTTCTCCCATGTCTGTGATGTCTGGAGGATGAAACCCTGTAGCTGGAATGGAATTTATCATCAAGGAGAAAAGGTTAAGCATACAACTGAGGCCTCAACAACCAGGGTTTAGGAGCACTGACCTCCACACAGTCAAAAATTTGCCTCGGGGCGCCTGGGTGACTCAGTGGGTTAAAGCCTCTGCCTTCGGCTCAGGTCATGATCTCAGGGTCCTGGGATCGAGCCCCGCATCAGGCTCTCTGCTTGGCAGGGAGCCTGCTTCCCTCCCTCCCTCTCTGCTTCTCTGCCTACTTGGGATCTCTGTCTCCCAATATATATATATCTCTGTCTCCCAAATAAATAAATAAAATCTTAAAAAAAATAAAAGTCTAAAAAAATTGCCTATAACTTCTGACTCCCCAGAAACTTAACTACTAATAATGTATTGTTGACCTGAAGCATCACCAATAACAATCAATTGATTACCATATATTTTGCATGTTATAGGTATTACATAATGTATTCTTACAATAAAGCAAGCTAGAGAAAAGAAAATGTTATTAAAAAAATCATAAGGTAGGGATGCCTGGGTGGCTCAGTTGGTTAAGCAGCTGCCTTCAGCTCAGGTCATGATCCCAGCATCCTGGGATCGAGTCCCACATCGGGCTCCTTGTTCATCAGGGAGCCTGCTTCTCCCTCTGCCTCCATCTGCCAGTTCTCACTCTCTCTCTCTCTCTCTCTGACAAATAAATAAATAAAATCTTAAAAAAGAAAGAAAGAAAGAAAGAAAATCATAAGGTAGGGTGCGCCTGGGTAACTCAGTGGGTTAAAGCCTCTGCTTTCGGCTCAGGTCATGATCCCGGGGTCCTGGGATCAAGCCCCGCATCGGGCTCTGTGCTCCACGGGGAGCCTGCTTCCCCCTCTCTCTGCCTGCCTCTGCCTACTTGTGATCTTTGTCTGTCAAATAAATAAAATCTTTTTAAAAAATTTTTTAAAAAATCATAAGGTAGAGGGATGTCTGGGTGGCTCAGTCAGTTAAGCATCTGCCTTCAGCTCAGGTCACGATCCCAGGGTCCTGAGATCGAGTCCTGCATCAGGATCCTTGCTCAGCAGGGAGCCTACTTCTCCTTCTGCCTGTGCTCTATCTCAAAATAAAATAAAATAAAATAAAATAAAATAAGTAAAATAAAATAAAAAATAAAGGGGACTTAAAAAAAAAAAAGAAAAGGGGCGCTTGGGTGGCTCAGTGGGTTAAGCCTCTGCCTTCGGCTCAGGTCATGATCTCAGGGTCCTGAGATCAAGCCCCACACCAGGCTCTCTGCTCAGCAAGAAGCTTGCTATGCCTCTCTCTCTGCCTACCTCTCTGCCTACTTGTGCTCTCTCTCTGCATAAAATAAATAAATAAAATCTTAAAAAATAATAAAAGAAAAAAAAGAAAAGAAGGTAGAGAAAATACTAGTAGAGGTAGGTAAGGTAGAGGAAATAGTACTGAATTTTATTTTTTTAATTAATTAATTTATTTATCTATTAAGTAATCTCTTTCCCCAATGTGGGGCTTGAACTCATGACTTTGAGATCAAGAGTTGCATGTTCATGTTCTACCAACTGAGCCAGCCAGATGCCCCAATCCTGTACAAACAACAACAACAACAACAACAAAAAGAAACACCCTTGTATAAATGGACCCACACAGTTAAAAACCCATGTTGTTCAAGGGTCAGGTTGATATTGTTCATTATCAGGGTGTGGGATGTTTGGAGGTGGCAAAGTCAACACCTAGTGAGCCTTCCACTGGTAAAGAGTCAGGTTTAAATAAATAATAATAACAATTTTTAAAAGAGACTGGCTTGTCACACTTTCCTGGGATCAAGAAGCCTCTTACTTCATGTTGACATAACTCAGAGGTGTAGGTCAAGCGAATCGTTCCAGAACAAGCTAAATCTTCTGCAAGGTGACTTTTGACACCAACCAGGCACTCTTGCTTACAGGGTGTGGCTCCCAGGGCCAGGGATTCTTGGCTTCTATCATTGTGACACTCTACAGCTCATAGATGCTCTTGTTCTCAATTAAGTAATGAGTGTCTACTTTGAGCCTGTGCTGGGAATCCAGTGACAAGTTAGACAGACATGGTCTCTGGTCTTCTGAAGCTCACAATCAGGAAGTCACACACAAAAAATATGATCCTAGCCATAGACAGAAGCTATTCCCCTTGTTGGAAGTGGGTTATGGAAGCCAGCAGGCTGGGTGATCAAAGAGGCCTTCTCAGAGGAGGTGGCATTTAAGCAGAGGTGGGTGAAGAAAGGGAGAAAAACGGCATGCTGGGCAGAGGGATAGCATGTGAAAGGCTGGGTGATGACTGTAGAGAGAGAGAGAGAGAGAAGCATGCTGACATTGACCTTAGTCTGCTGGGAGTTGGCACAGGGTCCACAGCTAAGCCATGGTGTTCTCCTGTTGAACATAATCCTGCTCTGGCCAGCTTGGAGCGAGACGAAAACAAGACCCCTCCGGTTGTTCTGACCACAGACAAAAATAAGGGCATGACCCAAACCACAAAAAGGGCCAAACCTTCCCATCAGTGTCCTGGCTAACAATGTGACAGCTCCTTCTCACTAATCACAGCATTGGCCCCATTTGGTTCCCCCAACTCCTAGGTAAAAAGTGTCAAAATAAGTAGAAAATTGTCCCCACTTCCTCAAGCACCCCCCCCTCAAGTCACCTAACATAAAGCCCAGCTTCATAACAAGCCCTTCTTACCACCCTTTTTCCAGCCTCACTGCAACAAGCCAATACACCTAACTTTCACTGTAGCCGTGTTTCTGGTGGGTTTTGGCTGAAGGGAGCAACAAGGATGGAAGTCCTCCAAGACCCTCACTGCCCCTACCTGGGACCCTCTAAGAGCTCTTGGGAAGCATCGTTCCTTGCCTTTTCCACCTTCTGGTAGCTCCAGGCCTCCCTCAGCTGGTGACCAATCTCTGCCTCCTTCTTCACCTGGCCTTCTCTTCTGTCTCTTATAAGGACACTTGTCATTGTATTTAAGGCCCACCCTAAATACAGGATGGTCTCATCTTGAGACCCTTGCCTTAATCACACCTACAGAAGCCCTATGTCCAAATAAGGTTAGAGTTGCAGTTCTGGGGTTTGGGATATGAACATACTTTGGGGGCCTTCCACAACCTTTGAGGGTTGTGGGTCCATGAGAGGAAGGGCCTGTTAGGAGAGAGAGGCCAAGGCCCAGTAAGTCACCTTTGTCTCAGCGCTGGTGGCTGAGGAGTTGGGAAGGTCTCTCAGACCGGCATCCTTTGGACAAACTTTTCACCATTCCGGGATCTTAAAGGGAAAAGAGAAAAGAGAGAACCCTAAAAGGTCATTTCCTCCAATCGATCCTATCTCTGTTTCTCTGTTTTTTTAGCTCCATCTGCCTGGAGCCAGGGGGTGCATCCGGCCTCTAATGGATATCAGCCAGCCTCTAACAAAAACTCGGAGACCCAAGGTTGCACATGCGCTATCCCTTCTCCATCAAAAGCTGCCCCTCTTTTGGATCAGGCACCCGTGTCTTTCATATTTCCATCAGACTAACATGGACATGGCTCTTTCTGCTGGTACTGTCCCCACCAGGGACAATTTGGAATGCAGTTTAAAAAAGCAGTGGCCACTAAGGGGACTTTAATTGGACAGGGATCTAGAGACAGAAAGGAAAAAAAAAACTGTTACAAAGAGATTCTCTGTTGCATCTGTCTAAATAGAGAATTTGGCCAAATATAGGAGATACCCCTTTGTTTGTTTCAGACCTCGGGGTGTCTGTAATAAGGGCTGACTCTACAATCTAGGGTCTGAGGAGGTTGTCAAGGACCCAAATTAATGTTTTTAAGTGAGTGTAGTGACTTTGTTTTGTGCGTGCATGTGCCAAATGAATTTTCCTCCACCGAAACTTCTCCCCCTAAGAATCCTAAAGGTCCTTTTTTGACAGTGGAAATGTCAGGTCTGATGGTGACTCCCCTCACTTCTTTCTTCTGTCTTCCTCCCTTTTCTCCTCACTTGGGAAACTTTAAAGCTGATTTAATGGAAATAACATTGTCTTTCTCTGCGTATTCTTGAGAGTGTCTACTCCAGCAAATGGGACAAAAAATGGCTAAAAGACACAAAGCCTGGGTGGCTCAGTGGGTTAAAGCCTCTGCTTTTGGCTCAGGTCATGATCCCAGGGTCCTGGGATCGAGCCCCACATCGGGCTTTCTGCTCCGCGGGGAGCCTGCTTCCCCCTCTCTCTCTGCCTGCCTCTCTGCCTACTTGTGATCTCTTCCTGTCAAATAAATAAATAAAATCTTAAAAAAAAAAAGACACAAAACCCTGTCCATATGTGTTTATAACAGCGTGGCAGACAACCATCCAAAGATGGAAACAACTGAGATGCCTGTCAACAGATGAACAGAAGAACAAAATGCGTTGCTTCCATACAGGGGAATATTCTTTAGCCATAAAAAGAAATGAAGCTTGGGCTCCTACCATGGTGTGGAAGAACATTGAACACATCGTGAGGAGTGAGAGAAGGCAGACTCGAAAGGCCACACATTGTAGGAGCCCATGTATATGAAACATCCAGAACAGGCCAATCCATAGAGATGGAGAGCAGACTGGTGGCTTCCAGAGGCTAGGGGTGGGGGAGGAGGAGTGGCTGCTCATGGGGTAGGGTCTCCTTTTGTGGGGATGGGAATGTTCTGGATCTAGACAGAGGTGATGGATGTATTAAGTGCCACTGAATTTTGCCTTGACTTTGGCTCTGTCAGACCCTGAGCGCAAACCCCAATTGAGCTATGCTGTGCCTGGACTCTGGACCCACGGAACACCCGAGATAAGAAATTTCAGCTGCTAAATGTGTGGTCATCTGTTGTGGCAGCAATGGGAAAGGAATTCCTTTTCTTTCTTTCTTCTTTTAAATATTTATTTATTTATTTATTTATTTATTTGACAGACAGAGATCACAAGTAAACAGAGGCAGGCAGAGAGAGAGAGAGGGAAGCAGGCTCCCCGCTGAGCAGAGAGTCCCATGTGGGGCTCCATCCCAGGACCCTGGGATCATGACCCGAGCCAAAAGCAGAGGCTTTAACCCACTGAGCCACCCAGGCGCTCTGGAATTCCTTTTCTAAGTAAGAAAGATATTTCATGGTTTTTTAAATGTACAAAAGTACCTAAGATTCTATTTTTCACGGTAGCTTTGTGATCAGTACAGGGAACCACTCTGTACTACTTTTGCAATTTCTTGTGGGTCTTTAATCATTTAAAAATTAAAAAATGGGGGAAAGAAGACCTTTTCTTTATTTTTTTAAAAAAAGATTTTATTTATCTATTTGAGAGAAAAAGACAAAGCGAGAGAGGGAACACAAGCAGGGGGGAGTGGGAGAGGGAGAAGCAGGCTTCGTGCAGAGCAGGGGGCCTGATGCCAGGCTCGATCCCAGGACCCTGAGATCATGACCTGAGCCGAAGGCAGAGGCTTAATCCACTAAGCCACCCAGGTTCCCCTCTTCTTCTTTTTTTTTTTAATTAATTTATTTATTTGACAGAGAGAATGAGAGAGAGAGAGAGAGAGAGAGCATGAAAAGGGGGAGGGTCAGGGAGAGAAGCAGACTCCCTGATGAGCAGGGAATCTGATGTGGGACTCCATTCTGGGACTCCAGGATCATGACCTGAGCTGAAGGCAGTTGCTTAACCAACTGAGCCACCCAGGTGCCGTGAAAGACCTTTTCATAACCATGTCTGAGCATGGAGAAAAACAAGAACACCATACAAACCACAAAAATGGCCCAAAGCCCCCCTTCCTGGCTACCAGAAACAAGAGTCACTTATCACAGGTATAGCCGCAGCCTCACCCCATTCCTCCTGTCTCCTAGATAAAAATCAAGATGCCCAGGGAGTCATTCCCCCCCCCCCCGTTCTGTTTGGGGCCAGTCCAGAGCAAAACTAGCCCTCCTTGGACTCAATACAAACAAACCCCTTCTTATCCCCATGGTATGGGTCTCCCTTGTTGCGGCCAAGCCCATAATGGACACACCCATCGTGGTCCAACCAGAGCTTCTGTTGGGAGTCTGGCCAGCCCACTGAGAGAGGGTGCTGTGGACAAGCCTGCTGGCCTGGGTCAGAGCCTGGAGTATGCTCAGAGGGACATGCTCGAAGGTTACTGTCCCTAAAATACCCAAATTCTAGGAATCTGACCCTTGAAGACTCTAGAACACTTTTTTCCTCCTAATTTGGAGTAAATTATAAATCACATCCATTTTAACCATGTTTAAGTGAACAGTTCAGGGGCATTAATCACATTCACATTATTGTGTGGTCATCACCAGCCTCCATCCATAGAACTTTCTCCTTGTGTCAAACTGAAACTCTATCCCCATGAAACACTAACTCCCCCTGTTTCTTGGTTGGTCAAGCTAAAGGTTGGTAAAAGTTGTTTATCTTTCTTTTTTTTTTTTTTTTAGAATTTTTATTTCTTTATTTAACAGGGAGGGAATTCACAAGTAGGTAGAGAGGCAGGCAGACAGAGAGGGGGAAGCAAGCTCCCCACTGAGCAGAGAGCCTGATGTGGGGCTTAATCCCAGGACTCTGAGACCATGACCTGAGCTGAATGCAGAGACTTAACCCACTGAGCCACCCAGGTGCCCCTGTTGTCTATCTTTTTAAGGAACCAGCTTTGTTTCATTGATCTTTTCTATTGTCTTTTTAGTCTTTAGTAATTTATTTCCACCCTGAACTTTATGATTTCCTTCCTCCTCCTACTTTTAGCCTTTGTTTGTTCTTCTTTTTCTAGTTCCTTTAGGTGTTAAGTTAGATTGTTTATCTGTGATTTTCTTTCTTTTTTTTAAAGATTTTATTTATTTATTTGACAGAGAGAGATCACAAGTAGGCAGAGGCAGGCAGAGAGAGAGAGGAGGAAGCAGGCTCCCTGCTGAGCAGAGAGCCCTATGTGGGGCTCGATCCCAGGACCCTGGGATCATGACCTGAGCTGAAAGCAGAGGCTTGAACCTGCTGAGCCACCCAGGCACACTTCTTTCTTTCTTTTTTTTTTTTTTTTAAGATTTTACTTATTTATTTGACAGACAGAGAGCACAAGTCAGCAGAGAGGCAGGCAGAGAGAGAGAGAGAGAGAGAGAGAGAGAAG
>PISX010015276.1:0-49997 GCA_004024625.1 Mellivora capensis | reverse complement strand
GACAAACCATAAGTGACTCTTAATCTCACAAAACAAACTGAGGGTTGCTGGGGGGAGGGGGTCGGGAAAGGTGGGTGGGGTAATGGACATTGGGGAGGGTATGTGCTATGGTTAGTGCTGTGAAGTGTGTAAACCTGGCGATTCACAGACATGTACCCCTGGGGATAAAAAATTGTTTATAAAAAAATAAAAATTAAAATAAATAAATAAATAAATAAAAATAAATTAAAAAAAAAAGATAGTTGGCAGTGGTAAGTTCATACTGACAATTCTGTATAGTGAATAGGTTTCCATGTTGGTTTTCAAAATCCATTTCATGTTTTAGTTTCATATCCATTTATTAAAGGAACTGAATGGCTGTGTTTCTCAAACTTGGGAGTGCATCAGAATCACCTGGGAGACTTGTTCAACTACAGATAGTGTCTTAATCTCTAGTTCCCAATTTGCTGTATCTAGTTTGGGGCCCAAGATTTGTGTTTCTCAGGTTTCTAGGTGATGGTGATAGTGTTAGACCAGGCCATATATTTTGAGAACCACTATGGTTAGACATACAGCTATTTCTTAGATTACAGCTAAGTAGTATGGGAAATTTTTTTCCGTTATGTAATGAAGTCTGTTTCTTGAAAATCCCGCCTTGCAGAATTGTTATTCTACCTTAATCTCATACTCTTTTACTTCAGAACTAGTTTGAATCTTCTTTCTTTTGTTGAACTTTTAAAATTTTTGTTTATTATTAGAAAATAATTATTATTAGAAAATAATTATTAGAAAATAATGCTTGATGGTTTTAAAAAATGTTTATCAGTATGTAAAATGTTTAAAAGCTTCATGGAAGAAATGGCATTTAACCCAAGACCATAAAGCATAATTTTAATTTGGCTTTGCATGCTTTGGGGAATTGGAGAGGGGAAGGACTTCTAGGTGGAAGGAAGAAAAACAGTTACGGAGATGGAGGACAATACAGGGTCTTCAGTTATAGCATAAATAGTTAAAAATAGAGTAATTGAAAGGGAAAAATGGGAGGTGAATTTGAGAGTGGAATCAACCAGTTAATGTTTATTGCTTCTTATATGTCAGGCAGTGTGTTGAGCATGTTTCCCCTCATTTCAGTGAATCTTGAACATTTTTATGAAGTAGGTAGGTGTATATCAATTTTATGGGTGATGAGAAAACTGAGGCTTAGAAAGGGAAAGGAACTTGCTTGAGTTAATAAGGCTCAAGGTAGCATAGTTGAGCCTGGGATTACCTGACCTTCAGAGCCTGAACTCGTAATTGTCATGCTTGATCTAAAGTGGGACTTCTTTTTTTTTAATCACATAAGTGCTTGACCCTCAATAAATGTTAGTTATTTTTAATGTTACATAGGTTGGGGCCAGATGGAGGTTTTGGTTTGTAAATCAGACATACTTCATTTTATTGTGCTTTGCAAATATTTTGTTTTTCACAAATTGAAGGTTTGTGGCAACCCTTCATTGCACAAATCTGTCAGCACCATTATTTTTAACAGCATTCACTCACTTGTGTCTCTGTCACATTTTGGTAATTCTTGCACTATTTCAAACTTTTTCATTGTTATATTTGTAGTGGTGATCTATGATCAGTGATCTTTGATGTTACTGTTGTAATTGTTTTGGAGTACGACAAACTACGCCCATATAAGATGGTGAACTTAACTGATAAATGTGTGTGTTCTGACTGCCCCACTGATAAGGCTGTTCCCTGTCTCTCTCCCTCTTCTTGGGCCTCCTTATTCCCTGAGTTGCAACTGTTAGTCCAATTAGTAACCCTATAGTGGCTTCTAAGTACTCAAGTGAAAAAGAATTGCTTGTCTCTCACTTTAAATCAAAAACTAGAAATAATTAAGCTTAGTGAGGAAGGCATTTTGAAAGTCACGATAGGCCAAAAGCTAGGCAGGGCTCTTGCACCAAATAGTTAACCAAGTTGTGAGTGCAAAGGAGAATTTCTTGAAGGAAATTGAAAGTGCTATTTCAGTGAACACACAAATGATATATGAAAGCAAAGCAGCCTTATTGTTGATATGGAGACCATTTTAGTAGTCTGGATAGAAGATCAAACCAGCTACAACTATCCCTTAAGCTAAAGCTTAATCCAGAGCAAGGCCCTAACTCTCTTCAGTTCTATGAAGGCTGAGAGAGGTGAGGAAGCTGCAGAAGAAAAGTTTGAAGTGAGTGGTGTTTGGTTCATGAGGTTTAAGGAGAGGAGCCATATCTATTATCATAGAAGTACAAGGTGAAGCAGCAAGTGCTGATGTAGAAGCCAAAGCAAGTTATCCAGAAAATCTGGCTAATTCATAAAGGTGGCTACACTAAACAACAGATTTTCAACATAGATGAAATAGCCTTATACTGGAAGAAGATGCCATCTAAGACTTTCATAGCTGGAGAGAAGTTAGTTCCTGGCTTAGAAGGGCAGGCTGACTCTCTTGTTAGGGGCTAATACAGTTGGTGACTGAAGTTGAAACCAGTGCTCATTGGCCATTCCAAAAATCCTAGGGCCCTTAAGAATTTAAATTTACTCTGCCTGTGCTGTATAAACAGAACAAAAAAACCTGGATGACAGTGCATCTGTTTATAAGGTTTATTGAATATTTAAAGCCCATTGTTGAAGCCTACTGCTCAGTAAAAAGATGCCTTTCAAATGTTACTGCTCATTGGCATTGCACCTGGTCACCTAAGAGCCCTAATGGAGATGGACAACAAGATTAATGTTTTCATGCCTGCTAACACAGCATGCATTCTGCAGCCCATGGATCTAGGAGTAGTTTTGACTTCTCAGGTTTTATTATTTAAGAAATACATTTTTTGAAAAGATTTTATTTATTTATTTGAGAGAGAGCACAAGCAGGAGGGAATGGCAGGCAGAGGGAGAAGCAGGCTCCCTACTGAGCAGGGAGCCCAATGTGGGGCTCAATCCCAGGATCCTGGGATCATGACCTGAATCGAAGGCAGACACTTAACTGAGTCACCCAGGCGTCCCATACATACATACATTTATTTATGTATATATATTAAAGATTTATTTATTTCAGAGGGAGGGAAAGAGAGCTCACAGATGAACAGGAGGGGTGGGGCTGGGAGAGAATCTCAAGCAGACTCCGTGCTGAGCATGGAGCCCAGTTGGGGGTCTCTGTCCCACGAATGTGAGATCACAACCTGAACTGAAACCAAGAGTAAGATGCTTAACCTACTGTGCAACCCAGGCACCCTAGGAAATATATTTCTTAATGTATTTCTTAATGACTGCTGTAGATAGTGATTTCGCTGATGGATCAGACAAGATAAATTTATAACCTTCTGGAAAGGATTAAACATTCAAATGCCACTAAGAACATCTGTGATTCATGGGAGGTCACAATGTAAACATTAATAGGAGTTTGAAAAAAATTGATTCCCATCCTCATGGATGACTTGGAGGGTTTAAGATTTCAGTGGACGAAATAATTGCAAATGTGGTAGAAATAGCAAGAGAGCTAGAATTAGAATCAGAGCCTAAAGATGTGACTGAATTGCTGCAATCTCATGATAAAACTTAAATAGACAAGAAGTTTTTCATATGGATGAGTTAAAGGGGGTTTCTTGAGATCAAATCTACTCCTGGTAAAGATGGTATGCAGATTGATGAAATGACAACAAAGGATGTAGAATATTACACAAACTAAGTTATAAAACAACAGCACGGTTTTAGAGGATTGATTCCGATTTTGAAAGACATTCTACTTTGGTAAACACAGTATCAAACAGCATTGCTATAGAGAAATCATTTGTGAAGGGAAGATTCAATTGTTCTAGCAAACTTTATTGTTGTTGTAAGAAATTGCCACAACCACATAGGGGAAAATAGGAAAAAATGAAACAAGACAAAACAAGAGAGGGAGACAAACCGTAAGAGACTCTTAATCTCAGGAAGCAGACTAAGGGTTGCTGGAATGGAGGGCAGTGGGAAGGATGGGGTGGCTGGGTGATGGACAGTGGGGAGGATATGTGTTGTGGGGAGTGCTGTGTATTTTGTAAGATTTATGGATCACAGGCCTTTACCTCTGAAACAAATAATACATTATGTGTTAATAATTTTTAAAAAAAGAAAAAAAAAGAAATCGCCACAGCCACCCAACCTTCAGCAACCACCATGCTTATCAGTCAGCAGCTATCAGCATCAAAGCAAGACCCTCCACCAGCAGAAAGATTAAGACTTGAATCACTTTCAGGGTGGATGATGGTTAGCATTTTTTAGCAACAAAGTATTACATTAAGATTACATTACATTAAGATCAGTACATTGTTCTTTTTAGACATAATACTGTCGCACACTTAATAGACTATAGCATAGTGTAAACATATATTCACTGAGAAATTTTAAAAAATTGACTTTAATACTTGCCTTATTATAGTGGTCTGGAACCAGTATTGTTGAGGTATGCTGGTATAGGCTCATGGAATCTTTCTGTGGAGAGGAAAGTCTCTAAAAATATTTAAATGAGGCATTGGTGTGATCAGAACTCCATTGGAAAAATTATTTTATTTGATAATCATGTATAGTTGATTATATGGTGGTGAGTGAAGGTGGGAAGACCTAGGCAGGAAGTTGTTACAGTAATCCAGTAAGAGAGAAGGAGGGTTAGAACCGGGACACTGGTGGTGGAAGAGTAGAGAGAGAATGTGGAAGTGAAATCAGTGAGATTTTAGCATCAGGAGGCACAGGAGAGAAGAAAAGTCAAGTTTCCCAGAAAGATAGCTGTATCACTCATGGAACTGGAACATGGGAGGAACGGTAGTTTTAGAATTGGAGAGTTATTCTAGATCTCCTGCATTTAGTTGATAATTTGGTACCAGAGGATAAGAATGAGACAAGGATGAGCATTTCTGATTTGGGAATCATTTCCGAGATGATATTTGAAATCATGAAATTTGAGACTCTAGGGGAAAAATTAATGGAAGAGGAAAGAACGAGAACAATGGGAACTATATTTAGTGAATGGAAGGAAGAAAACAAACTGAAGGAGAGATGGTTAGAAGTGGGAGTAAAAGATCAGAAAAGCACTGTCACAGAAGTTAAGAGAAATGTTCTTATTTATTTATTTTTTAAGATTTTATTTATTTGAGAGACAGTGCAAGAGAGCACAAACAAGGGGAGCAGCAGAGGGAGAGGGAAAAGCAGGCCTCTCACTGAGCAGGGCTCAGGGCTTGATCCCAGGATCCTGAGATCATGACCTGAGCTGAAGGCAGACGCAAGATTTTATTTATTTATTTGACAGAGAGAGATCACAAGTAGGCAGAGAGAGGGAGAAGCAGGCTCCCCGCTGAGCAGAGAGCCTGATGGGGGGCTAGATCCCAGGACCCTGAGATCATGACCCAAGATGAAAGCAGAGGCTTAACCCAGAGTTTTTGATTTCTGTATATTTAAATTTATTCAGAAATAAGTTCACTGTTCACATTTTCTTCTAACGGTTTCATAGTTTCATTTTTTTTAAATCAATTTTTAAATCAACCTGGAGGGACGCCTGAGTGGCTCAGTTGGTTGGACGACTGCCTTCGGCTCAGGTCATGATCCCGGAAACCCGGGATCAAGTCCCGCATCAGGCTCCCAGCTCTACGGGGAGTCTGCTTCTCCCTCTGACCTTCTCCTCGCTCATGCTCTCTCACTGCCTCTCTCTCAAATAAATAAATAAAATCTTAAAAAAAAAAAAAATCAACCTGGAATCTACTCTGCTCTTGGAACAAGCTGAACTTCTAACCCGACTTCTCTTTTTCCACACAGCCAGTTTTCCTTGGCTAAGTTAGTCCAGGACCTCATTCTCTTCTACAGTATTTGTCAGCATTAAATACCCCATATTTTAAAAACATTTCTCTTGGGGTACCTGGGTGGCTCCCTGCTCAGCAGAGAGTTTGCTTCTCTCTCTCCGTCTGCCCCTCACCCCTGGCTCTCTCTCTTTCTCGCACTCTGTATTCTCTCTCGTGCTCTACACTCTCTCTTTCAAATAAATCTTTTAAAAAAAGATAGATTAGTATCCTCAGATTGTAAAAAGATCTTACAAATAATAAGGAAAACTATTCTAACAGAAAGATTTACAGAAGATGTATACAGTTCATGGAAGAAGAAACTCAAATGGCTTATAAATTAAATCTTGTCGAACATTAACATTTTTATTTACCAGATTAGCAAAGACTTAAAAATATTTACATACTTGATGGTGAAATGGGCATTTTCATAACTTACTGATAGGAAAATTACCTTTGAAAATATTTTTTTAAAAATTTAGCAGTCAGTATTTCAGTCTTCAAAATATTTGCATACTTTAACCCAGGTATTCTATTCTGACGGTCTGTCAGTCGGAAATAGAACCACCCTCTCCCAACTACCACCACCAAAAGAAAAGAAAAATGTTGGAATGATGACATGTCTATATGTTATTCTAGAGTCATTAGATATTATAAATGTTTTTGAATAATTTGGGGGAAGTGCCCCATATATAATGAATAACAAAACAAACACAAATTCGCCCAAGGTAGGAAACATTTAATTATCAACATACACAGCCAATGAAACAGGACTGGCAAGAAATGGGCATCCATGTCTTAATGGGAATGATCTCCAGAATGTAGGATGGAAGGTGATTTTATAATTAGAAGCTATTTTTCACTTTGAAAGAGTGGAAGTCTTTGGAAAATTAAAATTACTAAATACAAGAAATTATAATATAAGGAATATAATTATATATAATTATATATAATAATATAATATATAAATATTAAGTATATTAAATTAAGTCATTAATTGTATTAATTATATTAATTTATTAATTATATATACAATTTATTATATATTATATATCATATATATAATTGTGAAGGGAAGATTCAATTGTTCTAGTAAATATATATAAATTATATGCATATAATATACATATAATTTATATTTATATTTTTATATTAATATATTATACAATAATATATATTAATTACATATTATCATATAGAATATATAATATACATATAATTTATATATAGTTATACATTTATATAAAATATATAAATATTCATATAAATGTATTAATTATATATTTATATAAAATATAAATATATTACATAATAATTATATATAATATATTAATATTAAATTAAAATTAAATAAATAATATAATAAAAATATAAGGAAAAGAGAATGAAAGAAGAAACAGCTTTGGCGTGGCACCTGACTGGCTCAGTTGGTAGAGCATTTGACTCTTGATCTCGAGGTCATGAGTTCAAGTCCCACATTGGGTATAGAGAGTCAATCAATCAATCTTTAAAAAAAAAAAAAAAAAGACCAACTCTGAAGAGCAGTAGGATTGAGGAAATGTTTTAGGTTGAAGAGTTTGATTATATTTGTGAAGTGAGAGGAAAGAGCTGGAAGAAGGAAGATGATGGAAGATATAAGGAGTTAAATGATGGTGGAAAGTCCTAGAGGATATATGCTGAAATCAAGGAAACAAATTAAACTTGAAGAAGTGAAGAGATTTCTTTTTCCCCCAAAAAAGGGAAACAAAGAAATGAAAGTGATTAATGGCACAGAGAATTTTTTATGATTGATTTATTATTATTTTTTAACAGAAGTTTATTCTTAAATGTACAGCAGGATCTAAGATAAGACTTACTCTAGCTATAGTTGACAGTAGATGCTACAACAGACAGGGAATCCAGATGTTTAAACAGGAGTGGAATTAAGGAACACCATTGTCTCAGACACAAGAGACAGCTTACTTTTCGTCAAATTTCTTAATTCCATCTATGGCCGGGGGGCCCTTTCCTGCAGCCTTTGCTTTTAGCTCCTTGAGTTTTTTCTGCCCCTCCTCTGTTTCTGCTTAAGTGACTTATCTTCCTTGTACATTTCCTTGGCCTGCTTCTTGGGCTACTTCAGAAGCTTCTGCCATCCTTGTGGCCGGACATTGCACCTGCTGCCCCTTCAGAACAGAGATGTTTAGACAGTTGAAGGGTAGTGGATAATCATCATGTTAGGGAAGAGGCAACATCGGAGTCATCTACAGATTGGAAAAGTGGTCAAGAGTAGATTAGATAGGTAGGAAATGATTGATATCCAGGCAGTATGGGTAGTCCAGTTGAAGTTGTTAAATAGGGTCAACTGTAGCTTTTGTTGCCTTAGTCCCTAAAATGAGCAAGCTTTAAGAAACTGATGTCTGCCAGGATAAGAAGATGGAAACTCAAGAAACACAATTTTAATTTCTTCTTGTTTTTTGTGTAGGACTCTTTAATTTTACACCACCTAGTAAAAGTCCTTTGCCTTACCAGATTACTATCAATTTTTTTATTACTGTTAATTTTAATATCAGTACACCAATCCCAATGAATCCATGGTGTTCAGTTGTCATAGTCCTCCATAATTTCTAATTGTTTAGCTCCCAGGAGATTTGAGCTGTAATTTCTTCCTTTTTAACAGGGAAAAAAGTGCTCACTTTGGCAGCACTTAACTAAGGAGGGCGGGGAGAAAAGACTGTCTTGTTAGACATTGGAAATGAAAACCTCTGGACTTTTTCTTACTGGGTACAGTGAAAAATTTACAGGGACCTTTTAAACTAGTTTATTTACTCTGCTAAATTACACCTGATTTTGCCACTGGAACATTATCTGTCATTACTTCTTGGTCCCAGAGAACAGTAGTAGAAAAAGTAAAAAGTAAACGAAGGATTAGTTGTAGTGGAAGGATTGCTTGGGGCTAGGGGATAATGGGTAATAATGAAGGAATTAAAGGCACTAGGGAAAGTAGTAGCCTATGGTGGAGCCCAAGTGGGACTTGAAGGGAGCTGATGAACTATGAAGTTAAGAGGGGGTTAAAAGTCATAATGAGAGTGAATCAAAGATAAAGTAGGAGGCAGGTAGGAGTATAAGGCTGTAGGTAGAGAGATTTGAAAATTAAAAGACCTAGGAAGCAGGAGCAATTCTAACCAACAAGGAAATTTAAGGGGTCATCATATTTTCAGGTTGTCAGATAACTATGTTGAGAAACTGAGGCCAAGTTTTTAGAAGGGTAAACAGCATGGGTGTTGAAATTTCCCAAGCTTTTATTTTTTTAAAAGATTTTATTGGGGCGCCTGGGTGGCTCAGTGGGTTAAAGCCTCTGCCTTCGGCTCAGGTCATGATCCCTGGGTCTTGGGATCGAGCCCCGCATCGGGCTCTCTGCTCAGCAGGGAGCCTGCTTCCTCCTCTCTCTCTCTCTGCCTGCCTCTCTGCCTACTTGTGATGTCTGTCAAATAAATAAATAAAATCTTAAAAAAAAAAAAAGATTTTATTTATTTATTTGACAGAGAGATGACAAGTAGGCAGAGCAGCAGGCAGGGGGTGGGGGGGAGCAGGCTCCCCGCTGAGCAGAGAACCCCATGTGTGGCTCGATCCTAGGACCCTGAGATCATGACCTGAGCAGAAGGCAGAGGCTTAACCCACTGAACCACCCAGGTGCCCCGAAATTTCTAAGCTTTTAATCCTCAACAAGAGAACCAGTTTTGCTGCACCTTTGTAATAACAGATTTACCTCATGCCCTGAATGTTCCTACTTACTCACATATTCCTTAAACTTGACTAGCACTGAGGTGCGGAAAGATTAAGTAACTGAGTCGCCTAGGTGGCTTAGTCTGGTAAACATCTGATTCTTGATTTTGGCTCAGGTCATGATCTCAGGGTTGTGGGATAGAGTCCAGTGATGGGTTCCTTGCTAGGCACGAAGCCTGCTTAAGATTCTCCCTCTCTCTCTACCCCACCCCCACTCTCCCTCTATTAAAAAGAGGGAAGTAACTTTTCTTTGGTCATATCACTGCAGAATTAGAGGGGCACCTGGGTGGCTCAGTTGTTTGAGCATCTGCCTTCAGCTCAGGTCATGATCTCCGGGTCCTGGGATTAAGCCGTATCTCAGGCTCCCAGCTCGGTGGGGAGTCTGCTTCTCCTTCTCCCTCTGCCTCTCCCCCTACTTGTGCTCTCTCTGTCTCTGTATCTCTCTGAAATGAATAAACAAAACAAACAAAAAATCTTAAGAGCAGAGTCAGGGCTAGAAACCTCAGTTTCATAGTTTTGGTCCATTCTATCATTTGTTGTCTATCTTTTAAAAAATATTGGTTCTTAAAAACATTAAGAACTAATTAGTAATCTCTTGAAATAGTATGGGAGGCAATACTTAGAGTCTTAAAGAGGTATACTACTCAAAATGGGTTTGGAACTTGGCCACCCAGGCGCCTAGGGTAGGTGTAGCAGTGTCAAAGCTGACTCTTCTTGCCTTCAGTTCGTATTTTGGGGTGGCTTGGCCTTCCTGTAGGCAGTCAGCACTACCCAGGTGCTGACTGCCAATTACTGAGCTGTTCTTCTTTTCAAAATAAGTATTTGAAGCACCCCCAAAGCAGTCTTGTTATATCCTACTATTCACCCAGATCACCTGAGGATCTTATTAAAATCCAGTTCTGATATAGTGGATCCTGGGAGTGGAGTGCAAGATTGTACATTTCTCTCTCTTTTGTTTTTTTCTTTTTTAAGATTTTATCTGTTAATAGAGCATGCATCCAAGTGAGGGGAAGGGCAGAGGGAGAGGGAGAAGGGAGGGACAGGATGACTTGGAACCTGATGCAGGGCTCAGTTCCTATCCCACAACCCCAAGATCATGAACTGTGCCAAAACCAAGCAAATGAGCCACACAGGTGCCCCTAGATTGTGCATTTCTAACAAGCTCTTACGTGTTACCCTTGCTTCTGTTCCAAAGACTATTTTGAGTAGAAAGGCCCTAAAGAACTTTAAGGCAACATAGTTTAAAAATGATTTAATATTTGGTGCTGCCTCTCAATTTTAATTCCTTGAATTAAGTAGATTTTACTTTGTTCAGTCTTATTTTGAAGATCCAGTAGAGTATTGAATTAATACTGTGTAGTAGTTCGCTGCTTACCAAGTAGTAGATAGTCTGGTATCTTCAAACTGGCTACATTCACTCTTTGCTTTCTAATTCGTGACGAGATCCCCCTGGGAAAAGGAACCAACTATATTAAGCTGACCATAGTAATGACTTTCAGTTTGACATTTCCTGTTGTTTTCCCCTTTCTTTTCTTTCCCTCAATTAATGTCATTGCTTTGAAGAAATGATAACCTCCTTTAAAAAAAAAAAAAAAAGGTCTGTGGGTACCTCTGCTCTTTTTTTTTTTTTTTAAGATTTTATTTATTTATTTGACAGAGAGAGAGAGGGAGATCACAGGTAGGCAGAGAGGCAGACTAAGAAAGAGGGGGAACCAGGCTCCCCACTGAGCAAAGAGCCCAGCGTGGGGCTCAATCCCAGAACCCTGAGATCATGACCTACCTGAAGGCAGAGGCTTAACACACTGAGCCACCCAGGCGCCCCAGAACAATAATTTTCAACATTTTGTATATCATTTGCTGGGATGGAGAGAAAGCATCTTGTCTTTGGGATAAAAGTATTTCTTCTGCCAAAGAACAGTCAGTCCTATCCCAAAACTGAATACTGTTAAGAGCCAGAGGAAACCAGGAAAAGGATGATGATATTAGCTATGGTCATAATAAAATAATGCCCTTTCTAAGACATTTGGATTTTGAGAATTTGACTCTGTTCTTGCTTATACAAGGCCTCCAAAGACTTTCTTGAAATCAGAATCACCTTACCTAATAGTTTTGAAGGCTCACAGTGTTTCTGTGCACTTTGGCAACCCCTCACTCTATATCTGGGTGTGCTCAAGGGCAATTTATGTATTTGATAAAGCTGGCCAGAAATTTTAAGTTCTAGTCTTCTTGTTGTTGTTAAATTCAAAGAGCATTCGCTTTCCCTTCCCTTTTGCCTTTTCTTACTCAGAACAAACACAAATGGATCAGATGAGCCTGAAGATGCAGGGGCTGGTGAAAATAGGAAGGTCAATGGGAATAATTCTCCATCACTCTCAAATGGTGGTTTTAAACCTTCTAGGCCTCCAAGACCTTCACGACCACCTCCACCTACCCCACGTAGACCAGGTGCGTATTCCAGCACTAGGGATGTAGCTGTCAATACTGTGATTGTAAATAATGTTCTGTTTGGGAATTGACCTCAGGTAAGTGTCAAGAGACCCTTTTAGGTCAGTTTTCTAGCTGTATTTTTACATTTAAGTTTTGGCCAAGAATGATCTTTCTATAGGTAGACTAATAGGTGCCTTTTCCCTAAGTTTTTCCTCCAGGGTGAAGTTATTGAGGAAAATGCTTTATTGAGAATGAAAAAGAAAAATGAGAACCATATTTGCATTATTAAAAGTATAAGCAGTATAGAAAAGATTGCAAATTTTTGGCAGGGTTTGTAATAGTGTGGACATAAGCATGTTGTATTGTCAAGGATCTGCTTGCTTATTTTCATTGTATCTTTTAAAAGACAGAAATGGCAAGTAACACAGTTTGCTAAGTGATACTCACATTTTGAAGCAAAATTTTACAACAAATGAGTATATTTCATGTAGTAAAAAATGTAAACATCTATGGGTAGAATACCCATTTTTCTCAATTACTCAGAATAGAATCTTTAATCTTTAGTATTTCCTTCTGTATGTAGACAGACAATATAAGATAATTAAACCAAATATTATTGGAAAAGTATATTAGTTATCTACAAATCATTTTAGTAAAAAACTTTGTTTTTAATTATACATCTTCCCCCTTTTTTGGTAGAAAAATGTGTTAATAATATATTCCTAGCCTTTACAATCATATACAACTTGGTCAAAATATTGGTGACTTCCCTGAGGAATTGTTATGTCAAGTTTTTCTTGAAGACGTAATATGTACTTTATAACAATTTGTAAGAATGCATTAGCTTAACAGATCTTCTTTATTTTAACTAACATCAAAAAATTGGTCTTTGATCTGCAGGGTTTCATAGAAAAGACAGTTTTAAAAATATGGAAAATTACAAAATGAACTTAAAGTACCAAAGGGTATCAGTGCTTTCCTTTTTATTTTTTTAAATAGCTTTTATTTCTTGTGGTATCATGAAATCAGAATTTGTATGTGGTTCATAATTAATAAAGAGCCATTGGATAGATAGAACCTAAAAAGTTATTTTAAAAGTTTATTTAAGTAATTTTCACCTGCATATCCATATCTTAAATTTTCTATTTGTCATCTACCTTTTTACTTTTTATTTTTATTTTTTTTAAAGATTTTATTTATTTATTTGACAGAGATCACAAGTAGGCAGAGAGGCAGGCAGAGAGAGGGGAAGCAGGCTCCCTGCCTAACAGAGAGCCCGATTCGGGGCTCAATCCCAGGACCCTGAGACCATGACCTGAGCTGAAGGCAGAGGCTTTAACCCACTGAACCACCCAGGCGCCCCTCCCTTTTTATTTATTTTTTTTTTCATTTTTTATTTTTTTTAAAGATTTTATTTATTTATTCGACAGAGAGAGAGAGATCACAAGTAGGCAGAGAGGCAGGC
Organism: Mellivora capensis; assembly: GCA_004024625.1. Lineage (NCBI taxonomy): Eukaryota > Metazoa > Chordata > Mammalia > Carnivora > Mustelidae > Mellivora > Mellivora capensis. The sequence goes on along the minus strand of PISX010015276.1, from coordinate 36,548 downwards.
AGAGAGAGAGGAGGAAGCAGACTCCTTGCCGAGCAGAGAGCCCGATTCGGGGCTCGATTCCAGGACCCTGAGATCATGACCTGAGCCGAAGGCAGAGGCTTTAACCCACTGAGCCACCCAGGCGCCACTCCCTTTTTATTTTTTAAAGTTAAAATTCTATCCTGAATTTGGAATTCTGAAAATAAAAGATTGTTGTTTTCCACAAATCTTTTATAGCATCTGTCAATGGTTCCCCATCTGCCACTTCTGAAAGTGATGGATCCAGTACAGGCTCTCTGCCACCAACAAATATAAATTCAAATACATCTGAAGGAGCAACATCTGGATTAATAATTCCTCTGACTATATCTGGAGGCTCAGGCCCTCGGCCATTAAATCCTGTACCTCAGGCTCCCCTACCACCTGGGTAAGTAACTGTTTTAGGTTACTATTTGTTTGTTTTAGGCTTCTGCATGTTCTTACTAATAAGGACAATAATTCTGAACACCATTCTTTTAAAAAACCATCCTAAAGCAGTGGTAACTGATTTGGGGGATGCTGTGTCTAGAGTCAAACTGAACCAAAAAAACCTCACCACATTAGAAATCCACACCCTCTCATTTCCAGGGCAAAGGTTTTTTGTTGTTTGTTTTGTGTTTTTTAAATTGAAGGACTCTGAACCATAGAAAGTTAACCAGTGCAATGTAATAAAATAGTCACCTAATTCGGATTACTTTCTCTTTGAAGGAGGAAAAAAAACCACTTTTTAAAATAAAATTTTTCCATCATAGAGTCATTATAGCAAAATAGTAATAATTTAAGAAACTGAGAAAATTAGTACTCATGATCCCATTTTAATCTCTACTAATTATTTTAAAAATTAATACTCTAATAGTTTACATACATACATACATATATTGTGGCATTCAGTTAATCCAGAGCTTGGAATCTAATTAAAAGTAATTGCTTGATAAATTAATAAACCCTTATGGTGAAAATTTTGATTGCTAAACAGATATTATTTGTGGGTAGTTGGGCCATTTTCCTTTTACGAAACCTACATGGGAAACCAAAATAGAAAATTATTTGTGCAAGGTATTAGCAAACAGAAACTTGTGCTCTCCCAAAGTGATTGGTACTTCTAAATTGTGATGGTTTATTTCTATCTTCTTCTCTTTGGGAATTAACCCATCAAGGAGACTAGAATACCCAGACTGATTTTGTCTGTTAAACTGTGCAGAGACACATCTGACAAAATCTTAGTCTGATTTCAGTTCTTCTAGAACACACATAGTGTTTTGCCTTTCTGTTAGCTCAGTCTTTTTTCAGATTTCAAAACATTAATTACAGCATTTTTTTTTTTTTCCCACCAAGTCTTGGATATGCCATGATCAGATTGAGGTGGACTTTGTCTCCTGAGTACATGTACCTCAAATCTCTTCAGAAATATAAGGCACCTCTTGAGCAGATGCTGCAGAAGTCTTATCCACTCTGTCATCCTCAGGATAATATTTTTTGATATTCCTAACTTCTTTTGATATCTTTTTTAGATATTCACATGCTTAATTCTTAATTCTGTAATATGGTCATATAAGAGAAGATAGCAAAGATAAGTGCTTTATCAGTTTTTTAAATTTTCTGTTTAAGTTGGGAGCAGAGAGTGGACCAGCATGGGCGAGTTTACTATGTAGATCATATTGAAAAAAGAACAACATGGGATAGACCAGAACCTCTACCTCCTGGGTAAGTATCTGAATTAAAAAAGAAGAAAAGTTATTTATTCAGAACTATAGATTATATCTGTACAGAATCTTCCCTATATTCCTACTTTTCCCCTTCCCATCAGTCTTTTCTGAAGTTTCCACAAAGCATCCACTTTGTGTTGTGGTAGGTGCAAACTAGAAAGGAGAGAGAATTGATTGAACATGATGAATGATTTATTTTTATTCATTTCTGACCTAAAGATTCCATAGGTCTTGCTATTTCCATGTTTTCCTTCCTGTATTTTACCTGGCTCAAACCATAGGGTTTTAGAATTAGTTTCTTCAAGAGTAATTATTTTAATTTAATGGATTAATTTTAATTAGTTTTAGATTTAGATTCTAATTAATTTTAATAAATTAACTCATTAATTTTAATGTAACTGAATAAGAATTGTTATAGCCCCATCATATATATGAAGATAAAGTCCCTGTTATATAAGAAACTTTAATATATAATATTGAAGTCATTGCAGAAATTAAAGTCTATATTAATGCATGATGTTAAGCATTTAACATTTACATTATAGAAAATGAAAGAAAATATTTTTATTCAAGGGAAGTCAGTAGCAAACACGGAGAAATATTTACTCTTGCTGCAATCTCAAATATACACTTAAAAGGTACTGTTTTACTTACTAATTAGCAGATAGTATCCAGTGTTGGTGAGTTTGTAGAGGAACTTTATCACATAATATTGCCAGGGGTGGTATAAATTAGTTGCAATTCTTACAGAAAGTATAACTATAGTAATGCACATACCCTTAGTAATCCTGTCTAGGAAATTTATCCTAAAGAAGTAATGCAAAGGGAGAAAAAAATTGATGTATTAAAGGTATTTATTATTATACTATTTATAATAGAGAATATTGGAAATAACCACAAACAACAAAGTAGAAATCAACAAGTTATTGTTTTAATGTTTACTTAATATTATGAACCCATTTGAGGGGCACCTGGGTGGCTCAGTCAGTTAAGCAGCCAACTTTTTATTTCGGCTCAGGTCATGATCTCAGGGTTGTAAGATCAAGCCCCATGTCAGGCTCCATGCTCAGTGGGGAGTCTTCTTGAGATTGTCTCTCTCCCTCTTCCCCACCCTCTGCGTACTTTCCCTCTCTCTAAAATAAATAAATTTTTAAAAAAAATACCATGCACCCATGATCAGTTGTTGTAATTTTGTGGGAAAAGTGCTTTTTGATATCTGTGAAAAGCTGTATGTATAATTCTGTCCCTTCCTATTAAGATTTCAACAATCAAAAGAACATTGGAAAGAAAATGGAAGAACTTTTTTCTTAATTACTATTTGAGACTTAACCACTAAATATGTATTGTATTTTTAAAACTTGATACATCTTAACTTTTAAGTAAAGAAATTTTTAAAAGCATTTCTTTCATGTTCACTTAACGACCATTTAAAAACATATAAAATAAAAAGAGTTCAGGTAAATAAAAAGTAATTTAAGGTAAAATATTACCAAACCTGCACCAGGGCCAAGATAAAGTCCTGTTCAATTCATATCTGTATCACAAGTAATTATTGAATTAAGTTGTTTTTGTCCTGATTTAGCTGGGAACGTCGGGTTGACAACATGGGACGTATTTACTATGTTGACCATTTCACAAGAACAACTACATGGCAGAGGCCAACATTGGAATCCGTCCGGAACTATGAACAGTGGCAGCTCCAACGTAGTCAGCTGCAAGGAGCAATGCAGCAGTTTAACCAGAGATTTATTTATGGGGTAAGCAGCCTGTTATACTATAAACTTAATAAGTATTTGTTTTTAACCTTTTTTTTTGCATATGAAATGTTAATTACTAAAAGACAAGAGGGCACCCAGTTGTTGCTATTGATAGATACTATATTTATATCTTGTCTTGAGTATTCTGTGCATGTGATCTATTCTTACCTCTTTGAAAACTTCTAAAGTTCAACCTCCTTTGCTTTGTTAATGTCAAAAATAAAAAAGGAAGTTAGGACAACTTAAAATTCATGGACAAAAGGATAATAAAAATAAACCCAAGTGGTTTGAAGAGAATTAAGACAGTTCTGAATTTAATGCTCCCTAGCTTGGCAGAATATTTGAAGGTTTGGCTCTAAGAGCACCTAACTATTAAGTGGTTATATAGAACCAGTGACAGAATTGAATCACTTTGTAACATATGAAAGCACAGTTTACCTAATTAATTGGTACTCTGGGAAACTAAGGAAATTTAATTCCTTATATGATTATGCTAACTATATATTCTGGCTTCAAAACTATATTATCTTTGGTATGCAAATATTTCCTTTTGGAAATGGTATAAGTTTGTACATATTTTTCTTCAGAGTAATATTGAAAAAATAGCTGTAAGTTCACCAAAGTATATTACTGTTTTTTTAATGCAGTCTTTGGTGCTAGGAATTTTATAGTCTCTCAAATCGTAAAGTATTACAGATCCTTTCTCTGAGGAAAGGAAAATAGTCCTTGGAGAAATAGGATTCTATGGGCCAAACAAAAGGGATTTGTTTGAGTATTACGTAGAACTTAAAACCAAAGAAAATAAGCTCTTCAAGAGTTCAGGAGAAGCTGACCTCCATTTTCATCTCTTCTCCTCCACCACCATTGGTGTCATCCCTGTTAGAATACATCAGATTAAATTACTGTCCTCTCTGACCATTATTTCCCTCCTTTTCTCCATATTTTTATCTATTTCTTGGTTCTAATCACCATAACAGTTTCATCCATTGATTTAAACAAATTCTTCTTTATCACCAGCCTTCCCTTCACTACCTAGTTATGACCTAGATTCTTTCATACAACAGTTTTTCCTGCCACTTTCTATAGGCAGCAGTTATTATATTTCTTCCCAGTGGTTTTAGAAGTGAAATTAATTTGTCTCTTGCCTACCTGACCCTACCCATTTTTTTTTTCCTATGCTGTTTTACAACTTCCCTTCTTTCTAAATTATAACAGTTTTGATATACCTGGCCAAATTTCTTCTAGGTTTGAATGCCTAGTTTGCCTGCTTCTTTAAAGCTATTTTCCACATAGGTGTTCAGTAGAAAGAACATGGGCTTTGGAGTCAGACACAGCTGGGCTTGAGTCCTGATAACACAGTTACTTTCTCTATATGACTTTGAGAAAGTCACTTAACCTCAGCAGGGCTCATTTACTTTATCTGTTACAAAATTTCCTGAGAGGAATTTTTTTGAGGATTCTATGAAATAAAGTTCCTAATATGTTTGGCACATATTATTATATGGATAGAAATGTTAGTTTTCATTCCCTCATACCCACATTGTAAATGTGCTTCTTATCTTACTTTTACAGTACATCATCTTTTAAAACATTGTTTTGAGACACTGGTTTAGCATATATTTCCAGGGCACCAACAGTATATATTGCTTCATTGTAAACGTCACCAATGTGATAGTCCAGAGTCTTTGGAACCTCCCTTGAATTGCAGCTTTTTACCTCATTGTCCATGGTTTTTTGTTGTTGTTTTGGTTTTTTTTTACTCTTATCCAAAAATAATCTGACCACTTTTTAAAATTCTTCCACTTTGTTCTTGTTATAGAACGTGTTTTAAATCATCATTTAAACAGCCTATTTTAGTTACCTTTAACATAGCCGGCAGTATTAACTGAATTAATGAATTAAGCATTCTTATAATCAGCTGCTTAAAAAGTGATGGGGTGGTGGCATATTGGTAAGTAAGTCTGTTTTATAAAGTGCTCTTTGTTTCCCTGGTTCTTAGGTCAGTAAACTCTTATACACCTAGCTTTTTTTTTCCTTAAGTGTGCTCCACACCCAACGTGAGGCTTGAACTCACAATCCCAAGATCAAGAGTCACATGCTCTACTGACTAAGCCAGCCAAACACCTCTACACCTAGCATTTTTAGCCTCAGAATGGAAATGGTTGATGTTGAAACACTGTAATTGCTCTTCCTGGCCAGTGGCTTCAATGTGTATGTCCCCAATTTACTTAACCAGGGAAGAGCCTTGGATCTTAGGCTTGGGTCTTAGAAAATTACCGCAATAGTTTGTTATATGCCAGACTTTTCAGACCTGTTCCATAACCAGTATTCAAACCTTTTTATAAGTGTTTATCCCTGGTCTCTCTGCTCTCAGTGCTTTTCATAATTGTGTCTGTCAGGAGGAGCAAGGCCAGTTCTTGATAGGTCTGTCTTCCAAGAGCTGTTTAATCAGAGATAGAATGTCATATCCTTTAAAACTTTCAATCAGTTACCCAGTTTCTGTAATAAGTCAGTAACGTGGGAAAAAAAACCCAGAGACAGTAGGGGGAACTGCTATAGATTGAGACTTGAGACTCAACCAAGTGTAATGTGAGGACTTTGAATTTCGACTTGAATGAATAATCATAGGCATTTAATTAGTGACCAGATAGTAGATGATAAAATTAACTTAGATTCTTTGCTAGGTGTGATTAACAATGTTGTGGTTATATAAGAAGATGTCCACAAATTTTAGAAAGACATGCTAAAATATATAGGGGTGAAATGACTAAATGATTCAGCAAAGAAGAGGGAAAAAAAAGAAAATTTGGCAAAGTCTTAATACTTGTTGAGTCTTGGTGCTGAGTACACAGGGTTTATTTTCCTTTTTTTTTTTTTTCTTTTGGTATATTTTTTCCATTAATAGTTTTTCTTTAAAAAAACAGTTAGAAAATGGGGCACCTGGGTGGCTCAGTTGGTTAAGCAACTGCCTTTGGCTCAGGTCATAATCATGGAGTCCTGGGATGGAGTCCCACATCAGACTTCCTGCTTGGTGGGGAGTCTGTTTCTCCCTCTGACCCTACCCTGTCTTATGCCCTGTCTCTCTTTCTCTCTCAGATAAATAGATAAAATCTTTAAAAAAAAAAAAAAAGGCAGTTAGAATCTATTATTTACTCATTTTATCTTACTAAAGGAGAAAGGGTTTAACCAAATCTTCTTGAGAGACCACATGTTATCTCCACTTTGTTACGCATTTAAACCAAAACATACCCATTAACCCTACATCGTCACTATGACCTTTGCTTCTCTTATTTTAATGTTTGACTCATTTCCCCAAATGGTTTCCTTTTTCCTAACCAGACTTCTGTCTCTACCAGTGTGGTCGTTAGAAACAGAAGTTTAAGAAATCTTCTTTACAGATCTGTATTTATCAATTCTTTACAACTGGAATTCTTTTCTTTCCCTCATCTGATAGCCTCTTCTTCCTACTCCCGCAACTCTTTCCACAATATTTGTATATACCATGTTTTGAATATGCTGCTGCTTTTTGAGTTAGAAATACAAGGTTAGTCTCAGCCATCTGATGACTGAGTATTGTGGTTTATAAATGACTCTTTGGGGATTTATGTATTTCTCTAATTTACTGAGTTGTGGCTGAAGAAGAAAATGATCTTTTGAGGGTAAGGATTATATATTTGTAATATTTGAATTTCACATAATTTCAAGCATTAATGTTTACAGAGATTTTTTTTTTCCCTCCAGAGTATATTGGCATATATCCATTAACTGTGTGACACATCTCTAAGACATGAACTCTGTAAAAGTGTGTTACATTGCACATGACCAGGGAAGACTGGTAACCACCAGAACTCATAACCCTTGCTTTCAAGGTTCTAATTAGGTTGTTCATTATTTCACCTTTTTCTTGATGATGTTGTTGTTATTCTTTATAGAATCAAGATTTGTTTACTACATCACAAAATAAAGAATTTGATCCCCTTGGTCCCCTGCCACCTGGATGGGGTAAGTCCCGCGATTTTTTTCATTGCATTTGTCATTTTAAAAATCAGGTATTTATGGATGATAGCCTGCTCTGGCTTGAGTGAGTATCTGGGAAGTTTTTGGGGTGTGTCAGTTCAATTCAGAGTGCCAAACAGGTATTAAATTTCCCAGAAGTTCTAAGTTGATTGTCTTATTACAATTAATTTTTATTGGAATTCAAAGTTATTTTACTCTTTTAAAGTTTAAAAAATATTTTGGGCATTTAGCAATTAAAAAGAAATGGATGGTTAATACATAGAACATTCTGAATGGCCCTCAAGGGCATTATGCATAGTGAAAAAAAGTCCATCTTAAAAGATTATATATCATATGATTCAGTTTATGTAATATAGTCAAAATGATAAAATTAGAGAAGTGGAAAACAGATTAGTAGTTGCTAGGAGACAGAGCCAGTGGCAGGTAGGTTCAAATACAGGAGGTAGTATATAGTAGTTCTTGTGCGGCCGTGAAGTAGTTCTGTGTCTTTGCCATGGTGGTGATTACACAAATCTATACATAGGGGATAAAAGTGCATAGATTATACATTCACATTAATGAATTTAGCTTAAAATTTGGTGAAAATTAAAGTCTGTAGATAACAGTAATGTACCAGTGTCACTTTCTTGATTTCAGTATTGTACTATGGCTATATAAGATATTACCATTGGGGGAAACGGGTGAGGGGTACATGAGATTCTTAGAATAATTTTGGAACATCCTGTAATGATTATTTCAAAATAAAAAGCTTAAATATTTTCTTCTAAAACACTGTTCATAGTTTGGTTGAGTTGATGTAATTTTTGAAAGAACAGTGGAAGGGGAACATGTTAGGGTGGGACTTTGTGCTTGGGTATGTTTTGTTGTTGAGTACATTTATCTTAGTATTAAAATTCTATAAATAGAGTTTATGTACCCAACCAAATTTTGTTTTATAGTAATATGTAAATCCTAGCACAGTAGCAAGTTTTCAGAATAAACATAGCAATATAGAAGTAGTTTTGCATGGATGTCAAAGAGAGTATAGAAAGAAAGAAACATGGGGCATCTGGGTGGCTCAGTGGGTTTGAGCCTCTCCCTCTCAGGGTCCTGGGATCAAGCCCCGCATCAGGCTCTCTGCTCGGCGGGGAGCCTGCTTCCCCCTTTCTCTCTGCCTGCCTCTCTGCCTTCTTGTGATCTCTCTCTCTCTGTGTCAAATAAATAAATAAAATATTTAAAAAAAAAAAAAGAAAGAAAGAAGGAAGGAAACAGCTAAGTAAAGCCAGCCATGGAACTAGTTGAAGTTTTGTCTTCAAGAGCTCAGATATTTCATAACTTGGAGGTGAAATCAGAAAATGATGTTTCTAGATAGTTTGGGAGGCATTGGTACCAAGATAGATTGCTCTAGCATTACTTTATTGAGGAATGGAGAAAAATTGATGTGTCAAGGTCACATGAATCTGGGCAGTAGATGATACTGGACATAAAGTTTGCCTTTGAGAAGTCCCATTGCCCTTTGGTTATTTATCCTTAACACTCTGTGAGACAAAGAGGTAAAAAACATGATAGGTAATACTTACAATTGTTATTGTTATTAGCATGTAATAAAGGGAGGGCATTTGAAAGTGAATTGTGAATTTCTGTCTTCACCAAAGCTTGGTAATGTGATAAGGAGTCTTCTGTGTTGGAGTCAGAGTGGAGAATGCATGGTTGGTGTGAAGTAACTTTAGAAAAGGGAATGTTGCCTTTATATAAAGCATATTGAACCAGGCCTGTCAGATTGCTTTTACTACACATGGATGGTTTTCCCAGCTTTATTTCTAGAATTGTTGTATGTCTGTATTACAGAGGAGAAATTGATGCACTGAAAGGATGTATCTGAAGGTCACATATTATCCTCTTAATGACCAGTGAGTGACCAGTTAGCTTTTGTCAGAAACATGGACCTTTTCCAAACCAGTTATAGGAAAAAATTACCGCTTGCTCATTAGAAGCATGAATTGTAGGCTGTGTTGCCTTTATGCAAAAAAACTTTTCCGGGTGCTTAGATAACTCAGTCATCAAGCATCTGCCTTCAGCCAAGGTCATGATTCCAGGGTCTTTGGATCGAGTCCTGCATCAGGATCCCTGCTCAGTGGGGAGTCTGCTTCTCCCTTTCCCCCTGCCCCTCTGCCCTGCTTGTGCTGTCTTTCTCTCACTCTATCTCAAATAAAATCTTTAGACACCTGGGTGGCTCAGTTGGTTAAGCGGCTGCCTTCGGCTCACGTCATGATCTCAGCATCCTGGGATCGAGTCCCACATCGGGCTCCTTGCTTGGCGGGGAGCCTGCTTCTCCCTCTGCCTCTGCCTGCCACTCTGCCTGCCTGTGCTCACGCACGCTCTCTTTCTCTCTCTCTCTCTCTGTCAAATAAAATCTTTTAAAAAACTTTTTTTAATTAAAAACTCCAAGCTCCAGTGCTTTCTGTATTATTTCTATATAAATAAATTTATTTATTAATTGTAATTAATATTTATTTATTATTATAAATAATAATTTATTACTGTTAGGATCTTTCTCTTTTTTTCTAACTTTAGCCAACAACTCTTCCCTGAAATATTGCCTCTAAAGACCCAATCCCAGCTTCCCCATGTTATGAGACTCTTTCCTTATTTTACATTCTACTTATTTTTAGGTTTCACACTTCTGAAGTTGAAGTGTACCCCCCTTCCTAGATGAGTTCATGATTACCCTGTTACTTAGACTAAGCACTGCTTTATGACTCTCTGCCTTTGGGGCACATGCCTTATTTGTGGAACCAGTGACAACACTGGTACTGTTACAGACAAAACCCTACCTGACATATCTTTAGGATTGACCCAGGAAATAAAACCCCAGTTCATAGCCTGTGTTTATATTCTGAAATAGACAGCATTATTTTTGTGACACAATATGTTATTTATTTATGAATGAATCAATGAATCAATGAGCAGGCTCCATGTGGGGCTTGAACTCACAACCCTGAGATCAAGACCTGAGCTGAGACCAAGACTCAGATACTTAACCGACCTAGCCACCCAGATGCCTCTACGATAATATATTTCAAATACAGCTTCCTCATCCTTTCAGGCTTTATATGCTAGGACTAGACATTACCACCTCACAAGCTGACAGTGAAGAATTTTTAACACATGCAAACTAAAGAGGTTGGAGAACAAAGAGTGTTTTTGGTTCAGCAGTGTAGTCTAATAGGGCTTTATATACCTGGTTTTACCCATCAAGTATAAAAATATTTTCTCCTTTTGAGAGTTGCTGTGAAAGAATACATAGAACAGCAAGAAGCTTCTGTTTTTTACTGTTTTATTCATCAAATCAGGAAGGGCTCTGATCTGCATTCCCTTTGCTCTTCAGTAATCTCAGTATTGTTTATCATGTGACTTTTTTCAATAAAAATCAGCTCTATAGTCACAGTACTTCCTCTCATTAAAAGCAGATGAGCCTTCAGTTTGCAAGTGCGCCCACCTTTTGAAATTTTGTTTCTCACAGCTTCTTTCAAGAAATGTTGGTATCAGCAGTATATACTTAGAACATACATAGAAAAGAAGTTTTATATTGAATTTATCCGGCTTCATGTTAACTTTTGAAGAGAAAATCTCTGGCCCTGAAGTCTGAACTTATGTGGCAGATATGCACTTGATTTTAGATTATTAGATATTAGATACTATTATTAGATATTAGATTATTTTTAGATTATAAAAATTACTTTAAAAATTACTTGGATAGAAAAACTTCTAGATTCTGCAAATATATTTTAAAATTTTAAATTTAATGCCAAGACTGCCAAGAATATTAACTAACATTATTATGTAGCTGTAGCACTGTGGATGCTTCTTTTTACCTCGGAGACAGACTTAAAGTTGGTTACTTTTCATACTCAAGATGCCATGACCAGTGAAGCCAGTGTTAATATTCACAATGTGTCACAAGATGCAGAATCCCGTTTATCTGTATGTTACACATACTTGGGGTTCTCTTTCCATTATGGCTCAAGTGATGTAAGTAGCTGAGATGTTAGGATGGGGTTCAGGATACTCACCAGTATATCCATTCTAACCTCCCATATTACCACTATACTCGAAATAATGGAATTAGTGCTGGAGATAACAGTTGAAAGTTACCAAATACTAACTTGACATAGCTATATAATTTGGCTCAAGACTTGTCCTGCAGTAGTTTGCTCAGAGAAAGATCCAAAGGATCTAAATAAATGTTTTTTGAAAAATAGCTACCAACTTTTTAAACCATAAGGGATTTAAAACAAAAACAAAAACAAAACTTTATCAGCCTGGAATTAACCTTAAAGTTTTATTTGAAATTGCTAATTTTTAGAAACTATCCTTTTAAAAATGTTGGAATCCATTCTATATTCTTCATTACTTCACTTACCTCATTTTGAGACATCTAAAAAAATTCAGGTACAGAAATTATCTTTTGAAGAAGAATTAACTGGTAATGGAATAGAGAATTCAGTGGTTTAAAACAATAAATTAATATTAAAATTTCAAGGACTGACTCTTCTTTTATTAAAAGAGAAAATGACATCTACATGTCTTCTAAACCTTACTGAGAAAGCTCAGGAATTCAGGGGAAATTATGTAGAATGGGAATAAGAGAACAAGGAGAATCCTAAAGCAAGAGGTAGATGGAGGAAAGAAGCTGCAGTTTCAAAGGCAGTAAACTAAAGAACGGAGCCCTTTGCCCAGCCTTTGTATAGAGGGTTACTCTAGATATTTAGGATTTGAGAACTGAGTATATTAAGGAAGAGGATATACTTTGAAACAGTATCTTCTTTAGTTGAATAATGCCTAGCATATAACAAAGAAACAAGTTGTATCCCTCCCCCCATTGTATTTTAAGAAAGGAGGTGATGTGGTATGCAAAAAATGGCTGAAAGAGACCTGATTTTCCATCCCGTCATTATTACTCAATTCTGAGATTTGGGGCAGATCACTTAACCTGTCCAAGTTTCCCTATCATGAAGATGAAATGAAACTATCTACTCCTGGGACTAATATTAAGGATAAAATGAGGTCATGTATGCAAAGTTAAAATGTTAATTATTCTTGCTGCCTTTGGTTAGATTGAACAAAAAGGTCCTGTAGGCAGGACATTGTGAATTAAATCTGTTTAGCTTCTAAAATGTAATGATATTTTAATAGCTCTAGCAGGTATATGAATTTAAAAGTGAAAGAATAAATCAAACCTTTTAAAGTTGTGATTTGGAAGCTATAAAATCAATGCAATGAGAAATGGGCAAATTCAGCACATTTTATTTTAGTTTGTGGAAGAAGACTATGCCAACCCTAATGCTTTGCCTTTTTTTTTTCTTTCTTTAAGAGAAGAGAACAGACAGCAATGGTAGAGTATATTTTGTCAACCACAACACTCGTATCACACAGTGGGAAGATCCCAGAAGTCAAGGGTAAGAAACTTTCAGTTACTAGTATATAGATAATCTCTTGAAGATTGTACACTATTTCTGACTCAGTTATGGAAAAAATCAAGTTACAAGTTCTTCCCCCAAAGTCCTTAAACATTACTCACCCATATACTTTAGAAATAAAAAAAAATACACTATTGTTGTTGTATATAAAAGATGTGGGTTTCTTGAGAGTACAGGAAGTCATTGGTTCATACAAATATACTATGTATTAAAAAATTCCTATTTATTATTAGTAAGTCCAGATTAATAGCTCTAAAGCAGGGTTTTGCAACCTGAGATCACTAGAGAGAATTCAGGGAATACGTGACTTAAAGGGGAATAAACGCAGATTCAGTTATATTAACTTCTACCTGAAATTGAGTGTTTCCATCCATTCTGATCATAAGCTACAACCATAGTAGAATTAGCAGTGCCTTGGACTCTCCTACCAGTAGAAATCATAAATTTTTTAAAATAACATTTTGTAGTTGTTGCAGTTATCTCAAAATATACTTTACACATATTGCAAGAACTTGCTAGTTAATATATTGACAAAAAGACACATACTATTATTACAAGTTTTCCTTTTCATTGAACTATAATTAACATAAGGTATTATATTAGTTTCAGGTGTACAATATGGTGATGTGACATTTATATACATTATGAAATTATCACCTAATAAATCTAATTACCCTCCCATCACCAAAGTTATTACAGTATTACTGGCTATATTCCCTTTGTTGTACTTTACATCCCTGTGATATTTATTTCATAACTGGAAGTTTGTATCTCAAAGACAAGTTTGTCTTTTTAATGTTTGGTAACTGTGTATATACTTGCCCATCCTTCCTTCCTTCATTCCTTCCTTCATTCCGAGTGAGGGAGCAGAAGCAAGAGGAGCAGCAGAGGGAAAGGGAGAAGCAGGCTCCCCACTGAGCAGTGAGCCCAATTTGGGGCTCGATCCCAGGACCCCAGGATCATGACCTGAGCCAAAGGCAGACACTAATCAGCTGAGCCGCCCAGGCGCCCCTACTTGCTTTTCTTTGTAGCATTATGTAATAGTACTTGTATTAGTTTGTTAGAGCTACCTTAACAAAGTACCACAAATTGAGTGGCTTAAACAATAGAAATTTGTCTCATAGTTCAAGAGATTCGGGAAGCTAGATGTTTAGAATCAAGGTATAGGCAGGGCTTTGCTCCCTTGGAAGGCACTAGAAGGATTTGTTCCATGCCTTAGCTTATATCCATTACTATCATGGAACAGAAACAATGATCCTTATTGAGGATATAGAGAAATTGGAACTCTCCTGCATTGCTGGTGGGAATGTAAAACAGTGCACAACGGTGGAAAACAATTTGATGGCTCCTCAAAAAGCTAAACATAAATTAATGTATCCAGCAGTTCTCCTAGGTATACCCGAAAGAAATGAAAGCAAGGATTCAAACACATACTTGTATACCTACGTTCATAAGTAGTGTTATTGACAGTAGCCAAAAGGTAGAAGCAACTTAGGTGTCCATTAGCATATGGATGGATAGACAAAATATGATGTACACATACAGTAGAATATTATCCAGCCTTAAAGAGAAAGGAAATTCTTTTTTTTTTTAATTAACATATAATGTGTTATTTGTTTCAGGGGTATAAGTCTGTGATTCATCAGTCTTACACAGTACACAGTGCTCCCCACAACTTGTACCCTTCCCAGTGTCCATCACGCAGCCACCCCATCCCCACCCCCCTCCACTCCAGCTTCTGGTAGTTTGGTTTGTGGCAGCATAACTGTAGTCTTCACATAGCATTCTTCCGGTCTGCATGTCTCAAGTTTCCAAATTTCCCCTTTTTATAAGGACTCCAGCCCTATTAGATTAATGGCTCACTGTACTCCAGTATGATCTCACATTAACTGATAATGTCTGCAATGACCCTATTTCCAAATAAGGTCACATTCTGAGCTCCTGATGGTTAGTATATAGGAATTTGTGGATGGACACAATTCAGCCCATAATAAAATCTAATACTGTACATTTATCAGACCACCAGAGGGTTCCATTCTGCAAGGAATTTGGCACGCTATAAAGTTGGAGAGCAGTCTCCCCAAGAATTCCGTCACTTCAGACATCAACCACAAACTGGGAGATCCCCAAAAATTGCTCTCACTTCAGGCCAACTGGGTATGGATTCAGGGGTTCTCACAACCACTTTCAGGTTTGATAACTCACTTGAGACTAGAACTCACTTGAAGCTTGTTATACTCACAGTTATATTTATCATAGGGAAGGCATACAAATTACAAGCAGCAGAAGGAAAAAATACAGGACAGAATGTGAGAAGGTTCTAAATACCCAGAATTGATATGGAATAATATGTGTGGAGTATTACCAACCAGCAAATCTCACCCGAGTCTCTTACATCCAGAGTTTTTATTGGGGTTCCATTATGTACTGCTTGCATTGCTAACCTTTAGTCTCTAGCCCTGTCCCAGAGTTTGAGCTAATATCTTCAGTTTCTAGTTACTCCAGAAGTTGCAGTTGATGGGAGGTGTCCCAAAGCCCCCATCATAAATCACATTGTTGACTGTCTGGTGTTCAAAGTTCCCAAGCAAACAGAGATATTCCTGACATGCAGGACATTCCAGAGGCCTAGGGATCACCTCCTAGTAACAGAGGGCAGAGGCCACACCTCTCTTTTGGTATGATTAATTCTTCACACATCCCTTGACTGAAAGTTAAGAACCTTTGTTCTAATAATATGGTTTAAATTTAAAATCTGCTTCTGGATACTAACGTCACATTTTTTATGTTAATATTTAACTTATATTCAGTTTCCCTAAAAGGAAGAAGAATTTCAAAGGTAACATTTTAAATTGCTCTGTAAAATTCTCTCTCGAAGGACAGAATAAACTGTCACCTTTCTGTAATTTACTATCATTTTTTGTTCCCCCTTAGACTTTTAAAATGTCAGAGCTGAAGTGAGAATCGTATCTTAATAAACAGTACAAATGACCCAGTTCTGTCCTGTTTGTTTTCAAGACAACAGTTTATTACTGAGCTTATCTTGGAAAATAAAATTATAAAAAATAAGTGTTACCTTTTAAAAAGTTTTTGGTAATCTATTTTATCTGACATTTCTGTTCAGCTCTATGAATAAAGATAATTTTTTTTTTTTTTTTTAAGATTTTGTTTATTTGGGATGCCTGAGTGGCTCAGTTGGTTAAGCGGCTGCCTTCGGCTCAGGTCATGATCCCAGCGTCCTGGGATCGAGTCCCACATCGGGCTCCTTGCTCAGCAGGGAGCCTGCTTCTCCCTCTGCCTCTGCCTGCCACTCTGTCTGCCTGTGCTTGCTCTCTCTCCCTCTCTCTGACAAATAAATAAATTTTAAAAAAAAAATTTTTTTTAAAAGATTTTGTTTATTTGACAGAGAGAGATCACAAGCAGTCAGAGAGGCAGACAGAGAAAGGAAGGGAAGCAGGCTCCCTGCTGAGCAGAGAGCCCGATGCGGGGCTCCATCCCAGGACTCTGGGATCATGACCTGAGCTGAAGGCAGAGGCTTTAACCCACTGAGCCACCCAGGGGCCCCAAAGCTAAATGTTCTTAACCTTTCGACACAGTTTACAGAATACTATTCTGAACAACGGTTCTTAGCCTTTTATTCCTCTGAAGTACATTTGAGGAAGATGACAATCCTGTCAGCAGTAGTGGCTCTCTAAAACCAGTCAGCTTAAATGCCTCCAACCCTTCCCTTTCTTCCTTTCTGATGTGAACTTGGACATTTCCTTCCCCCCCCCCCGCCCCGCCGCCCCCTTCTCTCACTGAACCCACCAGGTGAGAAAATCTGACGCTGTAGAATAGAGGAAAACAAACTAGCAAATATGGGTAGAAACTTGGAACACTTATACCTAACTAGTTAAAAAGACCAGTTGCCATTATGACAGAACACACAAATACAAACTACAAAGGAGGTATTCAGTAATTCTCTACCCATTCTAGTGGACTATTTTAAAATGCAAAGATTTCTTAGGTTTACAAGTAAGCAGTTTTGAATATTTATGCTTATGCCCCAGTTATTTTAATATATAACAAATAAAAATGCACTATTGCCTTATAATCTAGTTCCTGTTTTAAAACTCAGGTAGTGGGATGCCTGTATGGCTAAGTCATTAAGCGGCTGCCTTCAGCTTGGGTTGTGATGCCAGGGTCTTGGTATTGGGCCCCACATTGGGCTCCCTGCTCTGTGGGAGGCCTCCTTCCTCTCCCACTCCCCCTGCTTGTGTTCCCTCTCTGTGTCTTTCTCTGTCAAATAAAATCTTTAAAAGAAGCAGAAAACAAAATAACACTCATAGTATTTGCAGGGTGAAAGTTGTTGCCAGACACACAAAAGCTTAAAAACTTGGCAAATATTGTGCTAGCAGTCTGAAGGAAGTACTTTGAGAGACTCAAAAAGAATGATCAGTATATAGTAGGGGGAATACTAATAGTTACAACTTGAGGGTTACTATGTGTGAAGCTTTTTACTTACATTGTCTCACTTATTCATCTTACAGTCTTACTATATATACATTCTTAACAAACTGCAGTTGAGAGAGATTAACCAAAGTCTGAAGATAGGTATTAAGGAAGTGGTTAGAAATACTTTAGAAAGAACAGTTGAGTTGCTTTAGCAGAGGAATAATTAAGATCTTCTGGACAAGGGGAAAGTCTTCACTTGTAGGTATAACAGATCATGTCTTGTTAAGGGAAATGGTGAGTAGCATTACACTTGGAAATCACAGGCTTCGCAGAAGGGAGTTGGAGTTAGAGTGCAGGGTTAAATCTGAAAGGGAACACTGAGGGCAGAGTGAGTGCCCCAGGTTGAGAGTTCAGGGCTTATCATTGGTAGTGTGAACAGTGAATATCACTTTAAGAAGAGAGCTAATCATGATCAGAGCTCTGTTTTAGTATTCTGTCCGCAATATGAAATGAATGTAGGACCAAAGTGAGACTATAGGCAGGAAAACCAGTTTGGTGGCCATTATGAAATTTTAAAAGAAAGATGAATGATGCCAGGGTAAGGATGTTCTTGGGGATTGAAAAGAGTGATGAAAATGAAGGCTTCCCAGGCAGAATGCGCAGAACTTGGTTACCAAAAGCTGTTTAGGTGGGTTATTAGAGGGGATTGCAGGCCAGGTAGGTGGAAACAGGGTGGTTCCATGAATCTGTTGACATGTTTAACATGCTTGTAGGATATCTATAGAGAGGTCTAGTAAATAACGGGAAACACTGGACTAAGTGATCTAAATGATGCTGCATTTATGGGTGATTTGTGTTTTGTGTATTTGGGAAACAAACAGTTCAACATTTTTTATTTGTATTTTTTCCTATGTTTTGTAGTCAATTAAATGAAAAGCCCTTGCCTGAAGGCTGGGAAATGAGATTCACAGTCGATGGAATTCCGTATTTTGTGGACCACAATAGAAGAACAACCACCTATATTGATCCCCGCACTGGAAAATCTGCCCTGTAAGTTTTCTAAACATTGTAGATTAAAAGTAAAACCAATTCCTAAGATTTTGTTATGAAGATCTAAATTAGCAAGGAGTAGGGGCACCTGGGTGGCTCAGTGGGTTAGTTAAGCCTCTGCCTTCGGCTGAGGTCATGACCTCAGGGTCCTGGGATCGAGCCCCACATCGGGCTCTCTGCTAAGCAGAGAACATGTTTCCCCCTCTCTCTCTGCCTATTTGTGATCTCTGTCTGTCAAATAAATAAAAAATATTTTTAAAAAATAAATTAGCAAGGAGTACAGTTCTCACTGTTTCTTGAGTTGGGTTGCCCGGAAGTCATTGTTCCCTAAATATTTTGTATTTTTTATTACCCTATTTATTTATCACCATATTTTCTCATAGAGATCTTTCATATTTGTTATCTATTCACATAGCACTAAAAAGGTTATTTAGAAATTAGTACAGTGAAATTTAGAAATTTAGAAATCAGTACAGTGCTGTTTACCAATTAATCCCTGATTTCTGATGCCTGCTTTCTTTCAATTCTCCTGTTACTAAAGTAACTTTCTGTTTTGTTTTGCTTAATGTGTTTTGTTTTAGGTGTTTTTTGTGGCAAAATACGTATAATAGAGTTTACCTTTTTAACCATTTTAAGTGTACAATTCAGTGGCATTAAGTACCATCACTGTCCATCTCCAGAATATTCTTTCATTCCATACTGAAACTCTATGCCTATTAAACAATAACTCTCCTGTCCCCTTTTTTTTCCTTAGCCCCTGATAACTCTTAAACTTCCTGTCTATGAATTTGACCTCTCATGTAAATGGAATCACATGGCATTTGTGCTTGTGACTGGTTTATTTCACTTAGCATTATATTTCTAGGGTTCATCTGTGCTACCATTTGTATCAGAATTTCACTCCTTTTTAATGCATAATGATACTTTAGTGTATATGTATATGCTATATTTTATTTATACATCTGTTCATGGACTTTTGGGTTGTTTCAAACATCTTTTGACTATTGTGAATAACGCAGCTGTGAATGTGAGTGTACAAATACCTGTTTGAGGTTTTGTTTTCACTTCTTTTGTGTATATACTCAGAAGTGGAATTGTTCAGTCAATGGTAATTCTTTGTTTTTTTGAGGCACTTCAAGATTGTTTCCACCGTGGGTATACCATTTTACATTGGCACCAAAAGTGTACACAGGTTCCAGTTTTTCCTGTCAGTGGTTGTTGTTTTCTGTTTGTTTTTTAAAACTGTCAACCTGATGGGTATGAGGTGGTTTTGCACGGTTTTTATTTGTATTTCTCTAATGATTCATGATTTTGAGCATCTTTTCATGTGCTAATTGACCAAATATTTGTATATTTTCCTTAAAGAAATGTCTGTTCAACTTCTTTGCCCATCTTTGAATCTGGTTGTTTTTTATTGTTGAGTTTTAGAAGTTCTTTATATTCTGGATATTAATCCTTTATGAGATACATCATTTGCTATTATTTTCTCCTAATCTGTGCATTGATGTAAGTTTTATAGCTTTAACTCTTAGATGTAGGTTTTGGGTCCATTTTTTGTTAATTTTTGTAAATGGTATTGGGAAAGAGTCCAACTTTATTTTTTTACAAGTGATGATCCAATTTTCCAAGCAGCCTTTGTTGAAAAGACTGTTGAATGATCTTGGCACCCTTGTCTAAAATCCTTTGACCATATATATGCAAGGTTTATTTCTGGAGTTTATATTTCATTGGTCATTATAGTTGTCTTTATTCTAGTTCCAAACTGTTTTCATGACTGTAGGTTTTACTAAATTTTGAACTCAGGAAATGTGAGATCTCCAAGTTCTTTTTTGAGATTGCTTTGGCTTTTTAGGATCCCTGAGATTTCGTGATTTTTAGAATAGAATTTTGTATTGCTGCAAAAAATGTCATTAGGATTTTGATAGGGGTTGCATTGAATTTGTAGTTCTCTTTGGTTTGTTTTGACATCTTAACAATATGACATCTTTTAAGCCTGAACATAGGGTGTCTTTACATTTATTTGTCGCCTTTAATTTCTTTTTCAACAATTGTTTGTAGTTTTCCAGTATACAAATCTTTTCTCCTTGGCTTAGTTAATTCCAGGATTTTTTTTAATGCTGTTTGTAAATGGGATTGTTTTTTTTTTAATTTTTCAGATTGATTATTAGCATATAAGAATGCAACTGATTTTTGTGTTGTTTTATATCCTACTTTGCTGAATGTACTTATTGGTTCTAATAGTTCTTTGGAATCTTTAGGATGTTCTAAATAGAAGATTATGTCATCTTCAAACAAAGATAATTTTTACTTCTTCCTTTCTAGACACCTTTTGTTTCTTTTCCTTGCTTGCTTGCCCTGGCTAGAACTTCTAATACTATGTTGAATAGAAGGGAAAGCAGACATCCTTTCCTTGTTCCTGATCTTTGAAGGAAAGCTTTCATTTTCACCATTGAGTATGTCAGCTGTGGGATGTTCATAAATGGCTCCTATATTGAGGGAGTTTCCTTCTAGTCCTCTTTTGTTGAGTGTTTTTTTCACCATAGAAGGATGTTAAACTTTATCAGTGTTTTTTTTTTTTTTTCCTTTCTCTCTCTCTCTCTCTCTCTTTTTTTTTTTTTTTTGCCTCAATTGAGATGATCATGTCGGGGGTTTTTGCCTTTGTTATTGAAGTCTGGTGTATAGAATTGACATTTCATATGTTGAACAATCCTCGTATTCCAGGAGTAAATCCCACTTTCCTTTTAATATTCTGCTGAATTCAATTTGCTAATATTTTGTTGTGGACTCATATTAGTTCATAAGAAATACTGGTCAGTAGTTTTCTTGTAGTGTCTCTGGCTTTGATATCAGGGCAATGTTTATCTCTTGTTGCTTTTTGAATTTTATAATTTCTGCTTATTAAAAGCTTTGGGGGCTCCTGGCTGGCTCAGTTGGTAGAACATGTGACTCTTGATATCAGGATTTTGCCTTCAAGCCCCATGTTGGGTATAGAGATTACGTAAAAATAAAATCTTAAACTTTGTGTAAAGCAGAAACTAGAAATTCAGGCCACTTAGGTTTTATGAAATTAAAAATTATTCAAATATCATTATTTACCCCAAAGATAAAAATAAAGTTATCCGAAGGGGCATCTGCACCCAATATTCATAGCAGCAATATCCACAGTATAGCCCAGCTGTGGAGAGCCCAGATGTCCATCAACAAATGAATGGATAAAGAAGATGTGGTATATATATGCAATGGAATAGTACTACTCAGCAATCAAAAAAATGAAATTTTGCCATTTGCAAGGACCTGGAAGGAACTAGAGGGTATCATGCTAAGTGAAATAAGTCAATCAGAGAAAGATAATTATCCTATGATCTCACTTATATGTGGAATTTAATAAACAAAACAGGATCATAGGGGAAGAGAGGAAAAATAAAACAAGATGAAATCACAGAGGTAGACAAACCATAAGAAACTCTTAATTATAGGAAACAAACAGAGGGTTGCTAGAGGGGAGGGAGGTAGGAGGATGGGGTAACTGGGTGATAGACATTAAGGAAAGTACGTGATGTAACAAGCATTGGGTATTATATAAGGCTGAGGAATCACTGACCTCTTCCTCAAAAACCAATAATATATGTTAACTGAATTTAAATTTTAAAAATGAAAAAATTATTTAAGGATGCAAATAAATAATAGATTCTTTAGTATCATCTATTTTTAGTTTCAGTTAAGTTTGGTTACATAAAACAGAAAACCATAAAACCATAGTGGTTCATTTATGACAGAAATATGTTTCTTTCCATCATTAAGCAAACTACTAATAACCCCTAGCTCAATTAAGTCATGAGAAATTAGGAAACATTGTATTTAATGATAATAAAAATGCAACATATCACAGTTTGTGGGGTTTAACAAAAATAGTCCTCAGGGGAAATTTTATTGCTCTGTATAGGATTAGATTAGAAAATAAGAAAGGGGGCACCTGGGTGGCTCAGTAGGTTAAATAAGCCTCTGCCTTCGGCTCAGGTCATGATCTCAGGTCATGATCTCGGGGTCCTGGATCCAGTCCCTCATTGGGCTCTCTGCTCAGCAGGGAGCCTGCTTCCCACCCCCACCCCCACTTGCTTCCCACCCCTCCCCCACCTGTCTCTGCCTACTTGTGATCTCCCTGTGTCAAATAAATAAATTTATTTTAAAAAAAAAGGAGAAAGGTATAAAAGCAGTGATCTCTGCTTTCACCTTAGTCTAGAAAAAGAAAGTTTATTAAACCCCAAATAAGCACAAAAAAGGACATAAACATAAAAGCAGATATGAACAAAATGAAAATGAAATTATAGAGAACTCAGAGCTAGACGTTGGATCTTGGAAAAGATTAAAGGTATCAATAACCTCTAGTAAACCTGAAGAGAGAGAAAAAAAGAAAACACAAATTAATATGAAAGTGAAAAACACTACATATCCTACACAACATTGAAAGATAATAGAATATATACTTGAATAACCTAATGCCAAGAATTGTGTGTGGGGGGGTGGTTTTTGTTTTTTTGTTTTTTTAAGAGAAAGAGGGGTGGGGCAGAGGGAAAGGGAAAAAGAGAATCTTAAGCCAAGCATTGAGCCCAATGCAGGGCTTGATATGGGGCTCAGTCTCAAGACCCTGAGATCAGGACCTGAGCCAAAATCAAGAGTCAAACACTTAACCAACTGAGCCACCCAGGTGCTTCAAGAAATTTGATATTTTGGGGTGCCTGGGTGACTCAGTGGGAGCCTGCTTCCTCCTCTCTCTCAGCCTGCTTCTCTGCCTACTTGTGATCTCTGTCAAGTAAATAAATAAAATCTTTAAAAAAAAAAAAGAAATTTGATATTTTAGGTCAAACTGAAAAATTCCTTGAGAGATACAAGTTACCAAAATGAATATAAGAAAAAATAGTAAATCTCAATAACCCTAAAGAAATTGAATTCGTAATTAAACAATTTCCCACAAAGAAAATTCTGGCCTAGATGGCTTCCACTGATAAATTTTATCAAAACTGTAATATCAACCCTATTCAAATTCTTTCATAAAGTAAAAGTGATGGGAACACTTACCAATTTATTAGGAACTCTCCTCCCCCCTCTCCCCTCCTTTTCTTTTTCTTTTTCTTCTTTTTCTTTATCTTTGGAAGACTTTATTTTTAAATAATTTCTACAGCCAACGCAGGGCCCAAACCCACAACCTCAAGACAAACCTACTGGCCAAGACAGGCGCCCCTAAAATAAATTATATTTCTGCATTGAACATACAGAAAATAAATTTAAAGGAGGTCCAGGGTAGGGTGCCTGAGTGGTGCAGTAGGTTAGCGGTTGCTTCAGCTCAGGTTTTGGTTCCAGGGTCCTGGGATCAAGCCCAACTGACTCCTTGTTCAGCGGGGAGCCTGCTTCTCCCTTGCCTGCCACTCCCCCTGCTTATGCTTGTTGGTGCGCTCTCTCCCCCTCCCTCCCTCTCCCGCTCTCTGTGAAATAAATAAAATCTTTAAAAAAAAAAAAAAAAAAAAAAGGAACTCCAGGGCTTGCTTGGAAGCCCCATGGTGTCATCAGTGATCTAGGCTTCTTTCTTTCTGTTCTACCATCCCAGACCATGGGCTCTTTTCTCAAGGTTACCTCATAGTGTGTGGTAACTACTGAAACTTCAGCTATCAATGCACTCTAGGTTGGAATATGGAGGAACCGCAAATTGGAAAGAAAAAATCCTTCTCTAGCTATTTTCACTCTCTTTAAATTAAAGAGCCTCGCTGAAGTCCGTCCTATACATTTACAGCTCATTAACCATGGTTAAGTCACACAACTATGCTGGGAAATATAATCTTTATTCTGGGTAGTAGTTTGCCCAGGTAGATATCAGAAGTCTGATTTAAGGACAAAGGAAAGAATGGATTTGGGAATAGGCAACACTCCCAGATAGAACTTCCTTTACCTAGTCCTGTTAGATTTCACTGTATATAAAAGAAAATCCCCCAACAATGCCTTTAAAAAGATCTAAATTTCTGTCTCTTAAAACTAGTCCTGGGAATTTTTTTTTTTAAGGTGGGGTTTAGGAGTGTGCTGTGCTACAGTATTTTTATATTTGACTGAGTACTGAGGGGGTGTGGTATTATGCTTTCTTTCTATAATCTTACAAGCTGTTATACATGTCATATTAACATTTCTCCTCAGAGACAATGGACCACAGATAGCCTATGTACGGGATTTCAAGGCAAAAGTTCAGTATTTCCGGTTCTGGTGTCAGGTTAGTATCAGGACTTTTTTTCTATACTCCCTTTCTTTTGTTATGTTGCTTATATTACCAGTGATTGTGAGAATAATTAAACCATAGAAAAACAAGTAAAATGGGAAACATTGGAATCTCTTTTTTCTATTTTTAGGGCAAGAAAAAAATTTATCAGCTCATTTGTGGCTTCTGTAGTCCAGAAGAATAAATTTGAAACAGTATGAATTAAAAAATTGGTACTCGAGGAGAGTAGCATATACCCATAATTCTAAGATTACAAAAATCTTCAAACAAATGAGTTAAAGCATTCTCTGATGTATTGATTGTAACCAGCCCCTTTCTTTATTTATGTAACCAGCCCCTTTCATATCTAACAATTGATACAAATGACTTTGATATATATATTTATATTTACATTCTGAGTATTCTTCCCAGATGTGATCAGTTATTTCTGATACATATTTTCTGAATTAATGATTTCTTTGTGGGTTCTAAGTAAAATTAATGTACTAATCAAAGCGTTACTTTGATTAGTATTAGATGAATATTTTTAAACTTCAAACTCATGTAATTAACTGGGCCCAAGCAAGCAAAAATAATGTTAGCGTCCTGAAAGTAAAATTAAAGATTTATTTGACTCATTAAGTAAACACTGCATATGAAATCTTTTTTTTTTTTTGTTTTCTTTTGTTATATATCAAATGTTCTGTAATTAGCATAAATGCTCACAAATGCATGGTTAAACATTACTGAAATAAATTAATATTCACAGACTACTTTTTTCTCTAAGCAAAGATAAAAGTAAATAGAACTTCACTCTTGGTTTTTCAGTAGGCTATTTTAATAGAGAGAGTTGACTTAGTCATTCTTATGTTTCAGCAATTGGCCATGCCACAGCACATAAAGATTACAGTGACAAGAAAGACATTGTTTGAAGATTCCTTTCAGCAGGTACTGTCTTATCCACTTGATAAGCCCCATGGCTGCCTATCCAAAACCACTTTTGGTTCCAAGTCTTAACAGTTTGCCTTTTTGAGTTGGAGTCCTTAAATTAAGTATTGCCATCTGTATTCATACTTAAAATTTAGGAACATGTAGATAGTTTTGTATGTATATATGTCTTGTGCTTTTGAAATGTCAGAATAATTTAAAGTAATTGGTAAGTTTCAGGTTTTCATTTCTAAGCTAAGTGTTCAGTTTGAAGTAGATATTTGAGTGAAAAAGTAGGTTTTTGATACTGAACATATGAACATTATTGGATGGGTAGAAAGGAAGAGGAGATGACTTTGCTTTTATACATGTGTGTTCCTTGCATTTTTACGATCAGCATTTGTCATTCATAATTTTTACCGAAGTTTTTTTTTATGTAGGAAAGAAGTTGGTCATTGGTTACAATACCAAAGTAAAAAAAGATATTTTTTCAGAAGTAGTCAACAAATTATTTTTATTGTCCTCAGAACCCGTTAATTTACACTTACTTTTATTTTGCAACTTAACCAACGTGCAGATAAATGTTAAGTACTTTTGTTGTAGACAAGATTGAAATGGACAGTGAAAAACTGTCTTAAAATGAAAACATCTACTTAATCCTTATTTTATGGCCAGATATGGACATAACTTTTTATTATCAAGCCCCTGTGATAATTGTGGTAGCTTCAAAATGAATGCAGAGGAAAAAGAAGTTTTCTGAGATGGTTGGGAGGTCAAACAGTTATGTACATTTCCTGTAATTATCTTTGTAATTAACACTGAAGAGAAAAGCCAGTTGGCATCTTGCTAAGTAAGAGCAGATAGCTTTTTAGCAGCAGAACTTGACTAAGGCCATTTAGAGAATCCCTTCATCTAATGTAAGTCTCCAAGACCATTCCCAACTCCAGTCATTACCTGCTTCTAATTTTCATATTCATAACTACTGTGTAGTCAGCCTCTGGTGGGCCAGTTTCTTGGAACATAACTTGTTATTGCAGTGCTGAAAAGTACAAAACATGATTGAATATCCCTTTATTTTTTCACTTTTCAAACCTAAAGACTTTTGCAGAATGACAGACCAGATGGTACTAAAACAGTTGTTTAAAATTGTCATCCTAGATTTGGTATCCACCAAATACATGTGAAACTGAAACTTACAAGAAAAATTTGCTTTGGAAGAGTGACAGAGCTGATAGCAAAATTAGCATCAAATTTTCTTCCTAAGTGGTGGATAAAGTTGTTTGGGGTAGTAAGTGTTTTGGTCATTGGGGAAATTGCAGGAGAAAAAAAAATTTTTAATATTAGACATTTATTAAAGGGCACTATCTAAAGATATTTTTCCCAGGGAATCCTAAAGTATCAGATACAGGGCAAAAAAACAAGTAAAATTTCCAAGGGAGAACAGTCTCAGGTTTGGGGAACATCAGGAGAGATCAAAAACAGCCCTAGGTTTTGGGGAGCACCCATAGGGACAAGGAATAGCCAGAGGGAGCAAGAAACAAACCAATAAAAACAAATATTTTAACCTTTACTGCCTGTCATTTGTATTGCTATATAGCTAACCTAGTGTATTTGTAGAATATTTGCCATAAGCATTGAATTTTTTGTTACATCTGGGTTTTTTAGTGGCAGATGAATTCATGAAAGTGACATGAAGTGAGCCCTGGCATAAGCAGGTTACTTACTGGGCCTCTTTGGATATTTAATGTGAGAGTTCATTCTGATTTCATAAAACAGTGGCATTAAGTCCACTTCTCTTTGTCCAGGCCGTGTCACTTTTTTTAATAAGAGTAAATAATACATGTAATGTCCTTTGGCCAAATTTTAGGCAAGTAATTAAGTAGTTTTACAAGGGAAAAACCCAAATCATCTACTCATTATATTTCAGTAATGGTACTGTCCTTCAGATATGAAGATGTTCTTATTAACCACTGTAGTAGGACACAAAATTTGAGTATTTTTCCAGGTATTTATAGGTTTCCACTGAGAATGAGTTTCCAAAATTAACTATATTCTCTCTGTAGCCACTGGTTTTCATTTCCGTTAGCCAAATGCTGTTATGTATACTTTTGGCTATAAAACAAATCCAAACATAACCAAATCAAGCCTTTCGCCACCCAAATGACCTAACAAAGGACCATGCCTACAGTTACTCTGCTCTAATAAGCAAGTGACAGAAGCAACCTGATAAGTCAAAAAGTAGGATTATTTAAAAGAAAATTATGTATATTAAAACATAGGTAAGTATAATATGTATAATATATATATAAAATATTATAAAACTTTAATTTATTTTCTGTATGTATATTGCTGCCTAGATCACGAACACCATTCTGTGTCATGGGAAACTCAAGTTACATATAATGAAGAATATCTTAGACCTGGAAGTGGTGGGATGATGTTTCAATAACTGCTTTTACCAATTCTTTTACTTTATTATTTTGTAGATAATGAGCTTCAATCCCCAAGATCTGCGAAGACGTTTGTGGGTGATTTTTCCAGGAGAAGAAGGTTTAGATTATGGAGGTGTAGCAAGGTAGTGATAATATGAATACTCAGAACTTAGTTCCTTTCTTCCAAAGGTATCATTCACTTTGCTTGCAAGTATTTTCTCAATCTTACATTTCAGGAAAATGAATGTGGCAAATTATTGTGCGTTTATTCTGCAGCTACAGAAGTTCAGCAAACACTAATTCAACATTTCTCTAAGGGACTGCTAGTTGATTTCCCCCACATTACTCATTTTAATCCTCAGGATAACCCTGTGAGAATTTTATAGGTAATAATGAGGTTTAGAGACTAAACTATGGCACATAATGAAGATGGATGCAAGCTTTGTATCATCAAACCAGAAGCCCGTCTTCAGTCTCCCACCTCTTTTTTTTCCACAGAGTGAGCATACAAGGCCCTATAGTGATCAGGTTATTTTCCCCATCACAGATTACTGATAATAGATGATAGCCACTCAATTCCCAACTAAGATTAATATATCTGCTTTAAGAATACAGAGGGCTGTGTAAAATGGGAGTTGAAATTTTAAATTTTGCTTTCTTAATACTGGAGCTTCTAATCAAACCCTAGAGGACAAACCCTGGTGGCAAAGAAATTCCTTTGCTTGTTGCGTAACAGTATAGCACATCAGGTTAAATATTTGCATAGCATGGCAGTGTCTAGAAAGCAAGGACTTTGGAGTCAAGACTGGATTTGAGGGACGCCTGGGTGGCTCAGTTGGTTGGACGACTGCCTTCGGCTCAGGTCATGATACCGGAGACCCGGGATCGAGTCCCGAATCAGGCTCCCAGCTCCACGGGGAGTCTGCTTCTCCTCGCTCATGCTCTCTCACTGCCTCTCTCTCAAATAAATAAATAAAATCTTAAAAAAAAAAGACTGGATTTGAAACCTTTTTCTGTACTCAGTAGTACAACCTTGGGTACATATCTTCCATCTGTAAAAAAAATCATTTATAGTTTTCTAGGATTATTGTGAAGAGTAGAAATAGTGTTTATTAGTGACCTAGTTCAGACCCTCCATTTTTGTGTGCTCACTAAATGATGGCTACATTTTAGTTCTTATTTATGTTATATATTAAAGTTCACATTTCAAAATGTATGAAGCAACCACTGGTAAATAGTAAATATGAATAGAAACACTGAATTTTGTATGAGTTAAAGGCAGTTCAGGAGGAGAGCAATCATTATTCTTAAATTAGAAAATTAAATAGTATTAAGAAGTATAAGCAGCATTACCACCAGAGGCCATGAACTCACAGGAAAAGAAATCTTGGGTGCCTGGGTGGCTCAGTCGTTAAGTGTTTGCCTTCGATTAGGGTCATGATCCCAGGGTCCTGGGATCCAGCCCCACATAGGCTCCCTGCTCAGTGGGAATCCTGCTTCTCCTTCTCCCACTCCCCCTGTTTATATTCCCTCTCCTGCTGTCTCTCTCTGTGTCAAATAAATAAATAAAAATCTTTAAAAAAAAGAGAGAGAGAGAAAGAAATCTCAGACACAAGGTAGTATCACCTGTATTGCCCCAGATCTGTTCTGTCTATGGTTCTATGAGGCCAACCCATGTTATGTAGTCACTATAATCTCATGTTAATATTGGTTGGTATTTTCACAACAGCTGAATTAGAGCTCCTCAGAGCATTTTTCTAATGAATGAGTGGCTTCAGTTAAGTGTTTTATTGTCTTTGTGAAATTGGAAGTTTTTTCGTATTTACCTAAAATTTAGAGAGCAGTGGCATTTGATGAGGATTTCTGTGAGGTTTAGTAACAGATGGAATAATACTAGACTTCTTTCAGCTGCTCTGACTACATGGGTTAATAGTGAATTTTAAACTTGCCTCTATATAGTATTTCATTGATTCTAAGACTAACATTTTAACGGCTCTGACATTGGACTATGTATCACAATTATAATTAGAAAAATGTTTAATGATTCATCAAATAATGGTGTCTTTTGATGTCTTAGATTCTTTGAAATATAGTATGCAGTATGTAAATATCATCTCTAGATGTCTATTTGAACAGAAACAGTTAAAAATCAACATGGGATTAGAAAACTGTCACCAGCTGAGGAGTATAGATTCCTGAGATCTTTGTAGCACTGCTCTTTGATTTGTTGGCATGGTTTTTCACCCTAAATTTTCTTTTGATTTCAGAGAGTGGTTCTTTCTTTTGTCACACGAAGTGTTGAACCCAATGTATTGCCTGTTTGAATATGCAGGGAAGGATAACTACTGCTTGCAGATTAATCCTGCTTCTTACATCAATCCAGATCACCTGAAATATTTTCGTTTTATTGGCAGGTTTATTGCCATGGTAAGTGTGGGTGGCGAACTGTTGCTCAGCAATACTAAAGCATGTTTCTTTAATCTTCTCATTTGAAATTTTCTCATCACTAAGATTATTTTAAGATTGGTTTGTTATCTTTGCCCTTTTCCCAAAAATGTGCCATAATAGATGACAGGGGAGCTTTAAGGGAAGAATTCATCTAACATTCTATTATAAAATTATCATAAATGGTGGTATTTTCTTCTCATATAGGCTCTGTTCCATGGGAAATTCATAGACACGGGTTTTTCTTTGCCATTCTATAAACGTATATTGAACAAACCAGTTGGACTCAAGGATTTAGAATCTATTGATCCAGAATTTTACAATTCTCTCATCTGGGTTAAGTAAGTTTGTTTCCATTTAAGTTATCAAAATATAATCTTATATGCTTTCATTATGGTGTTGGTAACTTATCCAAACTGTAAGCATGTAATTGGTTTATTGAATTTAAATATTAAACTTGTCTTGTGTTTTAATATGATGGATTTTACAGAATACACCCGATATCTTAGGTAAAAATATGATGACTTAAGAGCTTATAATCTCTCCAGTTTTCTTATTTTGATGCTGTAGTTTTATAGTAATTATTGAAGAACACAGTTCTTTAAAAAAAATTTTATGATTGAATTTGTTTAACAAATAGTGTTAATTTCATTTGCGCAGAGAAAACAATATTGAGGAATGTGGTTTGGAAATGTACTTCTCTGTCGATAAAGAAATTTTAGGTGAAATCAAGAGTCATGATTTGAAACCTAATGGTGGCAATATTCTTGTGACAGAAGAAAATAAAGAGGAATATATCAGGTGAGAGAGAATGCTCCTTTTAACATACAATGGCTACAGCACATTGACAGTTGCCTAGTAATACTAGTGGACAGTATTTCAAAAGATAATGTTTGCCTTTTTACTAATCATTATGAGAATTAATCATGTGTAACAAGGACATGATCACTTTTATGTTGAGAGAGGAACAAGGAAAGTGCTATGAGAAGTCAAGGGAGGGAGACATTATTTCTTCTAGTTGTAGTCATGAGCAGAGATATGAAGGCTGGAAAGCACAAATCAGAAGTAGTAAATAGGGAAGTGTAGTGTGTGATGGGGCTGTCAGGCAGCTCAGAGTTGATATCCCATTCTGGTATGTCCTGCATTTCAGAGGCCACGGAATCTTTAGAAGATGTGGAGGCTAGTAAGTTACAGTAACCCTTAAGAGAACAATTACAGCTACATCCAAAGGGTAGATAGCGGAACTACATTACAAGAAATTAAAGACCAAATTCAGTAGACAATCTAAATTTCTTTTAACTAGTCCAGTGGCAGAAAAAATGAGAAGGTAGAACAGATTCTTGTGGAGGCAGCAGGGTAGAGAGAATATGCTCCAGGTTAACTCAAACTAAATTTTACAGAGAATTAATCTAATGGGTACTGATAGGTTTTATACACCCTTTCTTGGTATATTTTCAGTTTTACTACAGTTTGAAGATTATATATAAAGGGATAGAAAAGAATTTTGGTTATATAGAACTTTTATTTTTTAAAAATAGTGCTAGATCACTCTTTTAAAAACCAGCTCTGTAATCACTATGCCATGTAACATCAAGTCATTGAAAAGAATCTCAAGGGGCACCTGGGTGGATCAGTCAGTTAAGCGTCTGCCTTTGGCACAGGTCATGATCCTGGGGTCCTGGGATCAAGACCTGTGTTGGGCTCCCTGCTCAACAGGGAGTTTGCTTCTCCCTCTGCTTCTCTCCCTGTTCATTCTCTCTCTCTCTCTCTCTTGCCCTCTCAAATAAAATCTTTTTTAAAAGTCAAAGTTGAAATTTAGACTATTTAGTAGAGAATTTTCACTAAAAGTATTTTCATTCAAGGGTTGGGTGGCTCAGTTATGATCTCAGGGTGGTGGGATCCAGCCCCTCTACTGGCTCCTTGCTCAGCAGGGAGTCTGCTGGAGATTCTCTATCTCCCTCAGTCCCTCCCCACCAAACACTCTCATACTCTTGCATACGTGTGCATGCGCTCTCTCTTTTTTTTTTTCAAGATTTTATTTATTTATTTGACAGAGATCACAAGTAGGCAAAGAGGCAGGCAGAGAGAGAAGGAAGCAGGCTCCCTGCTGAGCAGAGAGCCCTATGCAGGGCTTGATCCCAGGACCCTGGGATCCTGACCTGAGCTGAAGGCAGAGGCTTTAACCCACTGAGCCACCCAGGTGCCCCAAACACGCGCTCTCTCTCTCTTAATCTCTCTCTCAAATAAATAAATCTTTAAAAAAACCATTTTCACTAAAAAAAAATTGCAAGGGGGAATTCTATAAGTTAAAAGCTTAAGAGACTTTTACATTGTATGAACCCTTTTTAGATGCTGATTAAAGCAGTATGTTAATTGAGTCAGAATTTGAGAACTGAATACTTGACTATAAAGGAATTATTTTTTGTGTGATAATAGAATTGTGGTTGTTTTTAAAATGAGGCTTTATCTTACAGAGATACATGCTGAATTATTTATTTAAAATTATATAGATTGGTGTTGTGTTGAAGCTGGGATATACATAGGATTCATTATATCCTACTTTTATAAATATTTGAAGTTTTTCATGATAAAGTTTTTAAAAATTATTTTTACACTTGGAATTTAAAGGTAAAATCTAAACTTCCTGATAGCTTTTTTAATATTTATTTACCAGAATGGTAGCTGAATGGAGGTTGTCTCGAGGTGTTGAAGAACAGACACAAGCTTTCTTTGAGGGCTTTAATGAAATTCTTCCCCAGCAGTATTTGCAATACTTTGATGCAAAGGAATTAGAGGTAAAGAGTTTTTCTTATTTCCTCTGCAGCATGCTGGTAAATAATGCCTTCAGGTGTCTGCTTTCAGCTCACTTTTTCATCTTTCCAGTAGCAATAGTATTTTTTTATGCTAGCAGGCTGTTTTGAAGCATCCCTAGTGGTTTAAAAAGTCCATTAATTTATCAAATAAATAAAAACGTTACCCCCCCAAAAAAAGAATTACTGTCAGAACTTCTCTACAGTGAATGACTGACTTACCTGAATATGTATATATATATATGACACCGTCCATGAAAACTCAACCTTCTTAATGTAGACACAGTTCTTGATACACAGCTTATAAGCCTAAGCCTCCTGATTAATTTGTTTTTTGAAAGTTGTTGAATATTAGTCTTTTCTTCTCTATGTCTCAGTTTTAGATAAGTTGTAAAGAAACCTTTTTTTTTTTTTTTTAATCTCCAAAGGTCCTTTTATGTGGAATGCAAGAGATTGACTTGAATGACTGGCAAAGACATGCCATCTACCGCCATTACACTAGGACAAGCAAACAAATCATGTGGTTTTGGCAGGTTTGTCTCAGTTATTTCAATTGGCAGAACATCATAATTTTTTAGAAACTGCTTACCATATATGGAAGAAAGTCACAGAACAAAATGTACCAGTATATTCAGGCCCCTCATTCCATTTTGTGCATTATAATAAATGAATAGATTATGTAAGTGCTAAGTTATGGAAGCAACCCAAGTGTCCATTAATAGATGAATGGATCAAGATGTGGGGTATGTGTGTGTGTGTTTTATGTAAAATGTGTGTTTAATGTAAAATGTTTGTGTATATCAACCACACGCACTAGAATATTACTCAGCCATTAAAAAGAATGAAATTTTATTGGAGGGGTAAGGAATGGACTCTTGCCATTTGCAATAGCATGAATGGATTTAGAGGGTATAATACTAAGTGAAATAAGTCAGCCAGAAAAAGACAAATGCCATATGATTTCACTCGTATGGAATTTAAGAAACAGACAAAGAAAAATATAAACCAAGAAACATACTCTTAACTAGAGAGAGCAAGCTGATAGTTATCAGAGCGGAGATGTGGGAATGGGTAAAATTGGTGAAGGGGTTTAAGAGTAGACTCACCGTGACGAGCACTGAGTAATGTATAGAATTGTTGAATCACTGTATTGTACTCCTGAAACTAATATAATACTACATGTTTATACTAGAATTAAATTTTTTTAAAAAGATTATAACATTTTTTAAAAGTATTGCTGGGGGGGTGGGGACTGTTGCTGAGTAAGCAACATACACCTTTTACCTTTGCCCAAGGTATAAGACAGCCTCAGATGAGGATTCCCCTGCATTTGATCTAAATGCTTCTGGAATTTTATGGAACTGTCTAAAGTATGGTTTTCATCATTCATACCTCATTAAGAATTATATAATGTTCAGAAGGTAAAACTTAAGGGAGCGACTTGGTTTAGAATCACAGTGGTGTGTCTTTTAAAAAAAAGCCTGCTATGAGCACATGAGAAGATGCTCAAATCACTAATCATTAGGGAAATGCAAATCAAAACCACAGTGAGATACCATTTCATATCCATTACTGTCGTGGCTATTACCAAGAAACAGAAAATAATCATCCTTGTTGAGGATGTACAGAAATTGGAACTCTTATATTGCTGGTAGGAATGTAAAATGGTACACAACTGTGGAAAACAATTTGATGGCTCCTCAAAAAGCAAATATAAATTAACGTATCCAGCAGTTCTCCTAGGTATACCCAAAGGAAGAGAAAGCAAGACTCAAACACATACTTGTATACCTACCTTCATAACAGTGTTACTCACATAGCGAAAAGGTAGAAGCAGTTTAAGTGCCATCAACAGGTGAATGGATAAACAAAATGTGGTGTTCACATACAATGGAATATCATCCAGCCTTAAAGAGAAAGGAAGTTCCTTTTTTTTTTTTATTAACATATAATTTATTATTTGTTTCAGGGGTACAGGTCTGTGGTTCATCACACAATACACAATGCCCACAACTTATATCCTCCCCAGTGTCCATCACTCAGCCATCCCATCCCTCCCACCCCCTTCTACTCCAGCAACCCTCAGGAGAAAGGAAATTCTGACAGGCTGCAACAGGGGTAAACCTTAAGAATATTATTCTGAGTGAAATAAGCCAATCACAAAAGGACAAATATTATACGAGCCCATGATTCCATTTATATGAGGTATCTAGAATAGGTAAATTCATAGAGACAAAGTAGAACAGAGGTTAACAAGGGTGGTTGGAGGATGAGAAGATACATTTCATGAATTCAGTTTTTGTTTAGGGTCACAAAGTTCTGGAAATAGTGGTAATAGCTATTTAGCAGTGTGAACATACTTAATGCCATTGAATTGTGTGCTTAAAATGAAAAATTACATGTATTTTACCACAATAAGAAAATAAAATTTTAAAAGATGTCTGTTACTTATATAAAGAAATTCATAAGGGGGTGCCTGAATGGTCAGTGGGTTAAGCTTCTGCCTTTGGGTTGGGTCATGATCTCAGGGTCCTGTGATCAAGCCCCACATGGAGCTCTGCTCAGCAGGGAACCTACTTCCCCCCCTTCTCTCTGCCTGCCCCTTGGCCTACTTGTGATCTCTCTCTCTGTCAAATAAGTAAATAAAATCTTAAACAAACAAAAAAAAAAATTAAGAAGAAACTCAGATGAACTGAGCTTCTATAGCAAATAGAATTAGCATTTTAAAATACTTGACAGTTGTACAGTAGGATACAAGTTATTTACAAAAAATATTTGGCTGAGTCAAAACATTTGTGCTAAAGGCTAGAAAGCATCTTCCATAAACCTAATGTTTTGAGCCAGAGTTGTAGGAGTTGGAAGCCACCGGATTCTGATAGTGTATAGCTACACCAAAACCTAGTGAACATTAAGAGAAGGAGGTTATTGAGATATATCTGGATCAGAATTCTAGGAGCTTGATTTCATGTGTTCATAAAATTTTAAAAGTCCATACTTACTCAAGCTCTGTGTCCTGTGTAACCACATGAGTATTCTATAGGACAAGCCTATCTGGGAGGTAAAATAAGGAGCTTCTCTAAAAGAGCACATCTTGAGACTTTGACATCTTAGGCCTAGGGCACCTTCCTTTTTCTGTCTCCCTAAAAGGATGCGGTCCCAAGATTTATATAGGGGAAGGTTGGCAGGGCTTTGACAAACATGGAGAAGGTCCTCCATCCACAGTGGTGGAGTATAGTCATTATCTAGTGCATCTAACAT
>PISX010015275.1:0-50135 GCA_004024625.1 Mellivora capensis | reverse complement strand
CAGACCAGGAGAGAGAGAAAACTCAGATCTTTAGAGTTTCACAGATTCTTGAATGGTTTGAATGACCAGAATCAAAGCTCACCGCAGGCCTTCAGCTGGCTGGATGTGTAGCTTTCTCCTCCCTCAAATCCACGCGTCCCCAATAACTGGGTGCACCTGCCCCCGGTCTGCCGGTCTGCCACTCTGGCTTCTAACAGGACCATGCTTTTCTCTTGCCTGAGTTGCCTCCGGATCCCTGCTGGGGCCTAGTAAACCCCCTGCAGGAAGGAGAAAGCTCCTGCCAAGTGGGCAAAACAGACCCTTTCACAGGAGGGAGACAAGCAGACTGATGCCCCCTGACAGGTGATCTGATGAAACCTTCACAGAATTCCCCTTCCCTGCATTTGCTTTGGAGGTACAACTCTGGGTGATGGTGGCTCACTGGGGCTCTTTCATAAATCTCAAAGACAGGCCCTTTCAGGCATTCCCTATAAAAGAAAGGCCTCGGTGAGATTTCTGTCATTGACAGCCATTTATTCTGTATAAAGGAAAAACCATCATGTTTTCCCAATTCGGAGCACAGTGGCTGAAAACAACAACAACAACAACAACAACAACAAAACCCCACATTGCATAAAATGGTATCAGTTCAACGGCAGAGGCAGGGTTGGGGGGGGAGTGGGGGTGCAGGGGTGGCGGGAGGGGTCTTCTCCAGCTGCTGTTAATAAAATCACAAGTCTTGGGTGCCTTCTCTAAGGAGGGTGGCTTCTATTCAACCTGCTGCCTCCAGAAGCTGCTCTCTTTGTGTTTCTTTCTGGGCAAGAGGAAGAAGTGCTCTTATTTTCACTGTGGACTTGATGTTCTATTTATGTACCTGAGAAAGATGTGAGTAACCGTTTGTGCTCAGATCTGACTCTGGGCCTGGCTGGTGCCGCTTAAAATGAATAAAAGGACGAGTCTCCTTATTTGGAATCCAAGGAGCCCCTCACATAGGAAGTCACTAAGTGAGAAAGCTTCGAGGGAGGAGGACAGAAGGGGGGCAGGGACGGACATGATGCGAAAGAGAGAATGTCAATGCAAAAATGGTTTTTGAATGATTAGCTGTGGCTATTTAAGCCATTAAAAGTTTAAACCCTCTTGAGGTCCGGGAAAGAACCAGAAGAAAATCAGAGGCACATTTCCTCGCTTCTTATGATAAACCCAGCAAAATTTTAAAATGCAAAGCATTTCTAAACAGCTATTTGATTAGGGTTTTTTTTTTCCCCCAACGAGGCCATGATAATTAGCAAATGCCTGGGAGATGAGATTTAAATATGCCAATCAGTCCATCTCAAGAGTTTAGCAGAAACAACTGCAACATAATTATCTTTAACTGATAACCACTTTTGTGGGGTTACAGACTTACCTGGAGATCTGAAACCCAAAACATGACCTCTCCCCAGACCTAGAGCAGCTGCTTTCCCACTTAAAAAAAAAAAAAGAAAGAAAGAAAGAAATAGCAATGCCAAGTGTTATCTGAAAAGCCCACCAGTGTGACCTTTAAGGAGAAGGATTTTGAGTACCTCTGGTGATAACACGGCCCCCATTTCTTCCACTAATGGGGCATTTTCCCAAACCAGCAGGATGATGGAGATAACCTGAATTCACAAAGGTGTGAACAGACTACCTACAGTATCTAAGGCCCTATTTTCTCCATCAGCGATCGTTTCTTGGGTTGGAAATCATCAAAAACTTAAAGATTCACAACATCTTGAGTCTCACGCAGTCCATAGGGACATGCAAAATGGGTCCCTCAGTAGAGATTGGTCTGTAATGGGACAGAATGTCATCCGAAAGAGGAGAACAGTTAGCTATTTGGGAATGTTTTCCTGTCTTGCTACTGGGGCATGCTGCATCGTGAAACTACTCTGGTTAAAATGGAGTCTTTTCAAAGACTCAGGCTGTCGTCAGACCAAGTCCATTTTTCACACCATAGACTGGGCTCCACTATCTCTCAAAATAGCTTTTTAAAATATGGTGATGGCAAAGTGACTAAGAGAGAAGGTTTCACTTCTTCAACCTGTAACTACAGAAACGTGTGTCTTAGGCACAAAGGAACGTTACCAGGCAACGTGATAGAAATGAATAACATTGATAATCAATCCCATAGTAATAGCTTTTATAATTAAAGATTACTGCAAGTACAACGGATTCTAACACAAATGGGAATAATGGAGACACTGCCATCTCTCTGCTTCTTTGTCAGCAACTGTCCTCCTGCCTACACGTGGACCCTATGCTTCTGTGGTACGGGCCAGGTCTGTAATTAACCACCTGCCAGTGTGGGGGGCCATAACTCTAACCAGGCCAGCACTTTCTTCACTAAGTTCTTACAAGTGATAATTAAACCCGCTAGCCTTGCTTGTGAGGTCTGATCACAACTGAGCAGTACACACATACGTATGTTGGCACGTCTAACAATGACGGATTCTCAAAGAACCACTGGCTGGTGCCGAGGCTGCCAGCACTCTGATCATCAGATAAGTATCTCCTTATGTGAGTGCCTTGAGTCATAGCCCCTGCCCCACAAGCCTTCACCTTTTCTTTTAATCGAACAACGTTTTGCAATTTCAGCTCCATCTATCAGGCACTTCCATTGTCTGCTAATAGAGTTTACAGAATCCTATTCCCCAGTCTCTAGCCGGAGCCAAGAAATCTTCCGTCATTCCTGTAAGTCCAAGAATGTTTCAAATGCACTATAAACTGAACTTGAACTCTGCCCACCATTTGGCTGTCGACCTGAGAACTTGCCAGCAAGGGCTTTAATTCATAATTAGATGTTGGCTAGACAAATTACCTGCCAATGGTACCTTTGCCTACCACTATTGCACAGGAGAATAATGTTCAATGTGGGGATACATGGAAAGAGAGAGCTCTCCTGGGAGGAAGTGTTTTGCAAAATCTATTTCCTTGACAACTGTTTTCCAAGCAAATGTTAGTACTGTAGGGGTTTTTTCCCATGGTTTTGAAATATGCTGGCATCTAAAAATCAACATGGTCAAATGCCCTAATGTGAAAAATAGGGATCAAAACAGAAGCAAAATAATAATAATAATAAAAACTAAGCCTCCCGAGTTGAAAATTTTAAAGCCCGGTGATTCACACCACTTTCTGTGTGTGGTACGTGGGGGGGGTGGGGGAGGCTGGGGGTGGTGGTGGAGGGAGACAGTAATGAGCAGAAGATGGGCAGCATTTAGAGGTACCGCTGGGGATTAGTTAGTTACCCAGCTCAGGTGACCATGGAGCGAACGTGGAGCACAGTCTGCCTGCCCTGCTAGGCCCCTCTACCCAGAGCTGGAGGTCTGACTCGGGCTCTAGTGGGGAGCACAGCCTAGTCCCTGACCATCCCTTTCGGCACGAAGATTAAAGAAGCTCCAAAAACAATCCAGTCAGCCTCGGGATTAGGTTACGCTCCTTTAGAATCGTGCAGTCTCTGATTCTCTGAGACAGGCCCGATTTCAAATATTCAGTCCCATTATTAGACAATGTGTCAGACACCATGTTCTAAGTTTTTATTCGGAAAATGGTGTTATGGCATTGGCGGGCCTCCTGATGTGGGCAGAACCATATTCCTTGTGCCGGGACAGAGCAAGGGTGTCAAGAGGGCCACCATCCCCTGCTCGAGCTGACCTTTCTCCCCCTGAGGACTTCGATGGAATTATTAGCTCAGCTCTAGACAGGTCGTGGCAAATCAGGACACTTTCTAGCCTACCCATTCACCCACACAATATTCCACATTAAGTACGGTCTGGATGCCAAGCATGGTACTAGATATTGGGGACTCAGAGGGACCGAATGAGTGCCTACTATGGGGAGCCATTTTTTAAAGCAGGTTCTTGATTTGGGGTCTATGGGTAGAACTGAAATCTAGGAACCCCTTGAAACTGTACATAAGAATGGCGTGTTTTCTGTGAACATATGCACATGCCATTAGCATTATTCTGGGGGAGGAGGTTTTATACTTTTTATCAGAAAAGCACAGGGGTCTGTGACTCAAGACAGGTTAAGGATCAGGAAAGCTAAGCAAACTGCTGTTCTGTCACCAAGATCCACCCACAGTGAAGGGGTAAGGGCAGGCTATGCAACGGAGGTGACGTCTGGGCAAGGTCTTGGCAAATGCAAGGGCTCGGCTTCACCTGTCTGGAGTCAAAGAATGAAGGCTGTGTCCTTCCAGCGCAAGCCTCTTCCTCCAGATCCCCTCTGGGCCCCTCACCCACACCAATCTCCCTCCTCCATGCTTGTTCCTCCCTTCATCCACTTCCTCAAGTCTTTTCTGAGCACCTACTTAGGCCAAGCCCTGTGAGCAAGACAGACACGGGTCCCTGCCCTCCCGGGGCTGACATTCTCCTAAGATAGACAGACATCAATCAAATACAGAGATATATCATTACAAACTGAGATCCATGCTAAGTAGAGGGGAGAACGGAGAAAGAGCATGGTTGCCTGTGGGGGCCTGATTCCAGAGAGACGGGCAAGGCTTCTGTGCTCACCGGCCAGCAATCTGGATTATAAACCTCCTCACAAGTCTGAAAATCCTCAAGGGGAGAGACCACGGATCATTAGGCAGGGCAGCTCACAGAGCTTGCAAGCACCTGGCATGGGGAGCATGTGTATTTGCTGAACAAACAGACGAGTGGATCAGCAGGCTATCCTGTGCTGTTCCCTGTATTTAATATTGCTCGTACCTCTCAGGCACACAGGTCTCACTGCAGATCTCCTTCAAGCCCACAGCGCAGAGAACAACTAAAAAATCACCCAACTCGGCGATGCCTCCCACTTCACAAACTCTCAAGAAACGTATTTTCCTTCCCTCTTATTGGCTTTCTCCCACAAAGCTACTTCGATATTCAATTCTGGGCCTTCGTTCAAGTTCCAAGCTGTTCGCACATGACTCTGCTCACACTCGGTCCTAGAACTGAGGCTCGGCCCCCTCCGCGAAAGGTTGAAAAGGCAGAGGCCACCCTCCATGGGGAAGAGCAAGACAGAGAAGGGGGACCTTGTGCCTCGAAGCAGGGGAGAGCTTGAAAATGCATACCAGGGAGCTGACATCGATTCTGTTTACTGTCTGTTTTGTTCGCTGTTGGCACATAGTTCACACTCAATACTTATTTGCTAAATGAGCCAGTGAATGGAAGGGGACTTAGACACACCAGGCAGAGGCAGACAGGTGCAAAATACACAGGACGGGCGGCAGAGCCGCACCAGTGGTGGGCTGGCAAATGTGTCTTTCCTGCAGGAGCTCTGCTGGATATTCTCACTTACCTTTTAGACTGAGACAAAAATGAAGTAACGGAAAACGGACCAGAATTCCATTTGTCTGTTGATTACGGTAGCAGATTCTTTGCTGAACTGGACAGCAGCTTTTGAAACCTGGAAAAGGGTTATTTTCCATTTCTCATGCTATTTACGATGACACACGTTAAGTTCCCTCTGCGTTAACATTTTCTCCACCATGTTCCTAAGTCTAGACAATCATCAGGACAATAAATCAGATCCTGATTTATAGCTTTTTCTAGTTTCGGTGGCGTAGACACTCCTACCACTGTCTATCTCCAGCGGCCGACATGAGGTTAGGGAGAGATGTGCAGAGGAGCGCCATTATACTGACATGATATAGACAGGGTAGACACATGTCCCCTCCAGAGCACAGATGAGTAACAATGCAGTAAATTAATGAAGAAGTGAGGAGTTTTGAATATTGGCTACCTTTGCTTTTCATATACCTTAGTTATGCATTTATATAATTAATTTTTACATAATGGCAATTTGCTCCCAGAATTTCTGGAAATTTAACGGTGGCCCTCCTGCTTCAGCTCTGGCCCATCACCGCGTACACTGCCAGCAGACCAAACTCTGCTTTGGGATCATAGGAGATTCAGCTGCAATGGACTCACCCAGAACTGTGATCATGTTTATATAACATGTGAGTTTTGTCACTAAAAACAAAACAAAATAGAATTTTGAATTCTATTGTGGGCCTGCTAATCTCCCTGGATTTAGGG
This sequence comes from Mellivora capensis, assembly GCA_004024625.1. Lineage (NCBI taxonomy): Eukaryota > Metazoa > Chordata > Mammalia > Carnivora > Mustelidae > Mellivora > Mellivora capensis. The sequence continues at coordinate 44,115 of PISX010015275.1, read as the reverse complement.
TTTCTAAAAACTGTGCTGCAGCCCCACCCCGGGCCTACTCTGTTCCCCAGAGGGAAGGGTGCCGGCTCTTGGAGGCCTCAAAAAAAATGCAGACAGTACCGTGCTTTTTAGGTAGTAAAGTGCATATTACAGAAAACTGTGGCCTGAGGATCTAGCAGAAGCTCTGGAAAGTCAGCCAGAAGAGAGGTTAATTCTAGGTCCGAGGCAGGGGTGGGAGGACAGAGCTGGGTGTGCTAAAGAAGTAGAACCATAAGCTTTGTTGGACACCATGGGGAATGGGATGGGGAGTGGGGAAAGGTCCCAGAAGACAAGGGATCTAGAACAAAATGGTCTTGACTTTGAAGGCTGCCCAGGACAACAAGAAAATCCCCAACTCCAACTTCCCAGTTCACATTTAAGCTCCAGCTGGGGCCACCCAGGCAAGTGGGCGACTTCATGGCTCAAGTCCTTTGTCAGGTGCTTAGAATGAGTACCCTTGGCCCTGCCATGGCCTCCTGATCTTCCTGACATTCCACTCCTGGGCAGTGGGCTCAGGAACAACGTAGAGTGTGCAGGGGAGAGGCAGGCAGAGCCAGCATCAATGTGGGGCTACTGCCAGGCGTGGAAGATGCAGGTAAAGTGTGGAGTCAGTGCGGCTTCTCCGAGCTTCTTCAAAGTCTGTGGAGAGTCAGGCTGACGGGGGTCTGGGGAGAGCTCAGAGGGCCCACTTCGGTGTCCTTCCCCAGGGACAGTCACCTCTGGGGCTGAGGAAACACCAGCAGTGGGAAGGGCAGGGCCGGGACTGGCATGGAGAGTACGGAGCACAACTCAGGATCCCAAGTCCTGCTAACGCTCCATCTTGCGCATCATCTTGCACAAGCCCACCTTGGGGGCCCAGGTGTCCTCATCTGGAAAGACGGCAACTGGGGGTGCCTGGGAGGCTCAGTGGGTTAAAGCCTCTGTCTTCGGATCAGGTCATGATCTCAGGGTCCTGAGATCGAGCCCCGCATTGGGCTCTCTGGTCAGCAGGGAGCCTGCTTCCCCCCTCTCTCTCTGCCTGCCTCTCTGCCTACTTGTGATCTCTGTCTGTCAAATAAATAAATAAAATCTTAAAAAAAAAAAAAAAGAAAAGACGGCAACTGTGAGAATGATTTCCAAGATCAAAGGAGAGAAAGAAAATGGACTACAGAAGCTATGATGGGCTGAGCAGATGGGAGGGATCTCAAAGAAGAAGAAGAATTTTCGGAAGCAGTTTTGGAGAAGCAGCAGGCTGTCTCTACTGGGTTCACTCCAACCCTTGGGCCAAACTCCTTCACTCCCACAAAACCTCTGACCCCTCCCCATTCATGCAGCCCTTCCAGCCCACAGTCTGTGCATCCTTTGATTAAGGGCAGAGCGGGATAAGGAAGGGTCCCACTCTAGATTCACACTCTGGCCATGGCACTTTCTGGCTGTATAACGCTGGGCACGTTGCTTCACATCTCCGAGCCGCAGCTTCCTCAACTGTAACACAGGGGAGAACGATCATCTCCGTCTCCTAGCACCAGCGTGGGGATGAATAACCTATGGGAAAGGACCCCCCACACTCTGACAGGGGTCACTGAGTTGTGGCTTTGGGGGACTAACACCTGCCAGGCCACCCAGAGGAAGACCAGATGTTGGTAAAGAGCAAGGGCTCTCATCCAAGGCCTGGGGGGCTGGGAAGTGGGCCCAGAGAACAGGGAGGAGCACAGCAGGGGCCTGGCTGTAATGCCTGGAAAGGGGGCGAGCCCTCAAAGTGGGCAGGTGTCCAGTGAGTGGGTCCGGCGCCATGTGTGGTGTTCCATGGCCTAGAACTCACGTCCCTGATCATCCTACAGGGCGGGTGCCTCACCATGCAAGTTACATGGGTGTGTTTATTCTAGTAAGGATGACATCTAAAAGGCCATGGTAGCCAACGCCCCCGAGGGTAACAGGGCCTGACATGAGGTTACCAAGCTCCCTGATCCTGCCTTCTTGCTCTTCTATGGCTTTTGCTGTATCAATCTCTTTTCTGCGTGTTTGTCAAAGGGCAGCCGCCAAGTCCCCAAATGGGACATAAATAGGACTGATGTACGATGAGCTACTATTTTCTCAGCACCAGGAGTGTAAGGCCCTTAGCCTTAAAGTGACAGATGAGTAGGAAATTATTTCTTGCTAAAGAATAACGAGGACCACAAACCGCTGTGTGGGGGGATGATTCTCTAGAAGGTGAGCATCTCCAACCAAATGCAGGAGGCGCCACCACACCAAGCCTCGGGGCCTTGCTTCATCTCTTTGTTCCTATACTTTGAGCAGCAGCCTCCATCCTTACCCCTGCTTCTCCTTCTCCCCAACCTCGGGACAAAAGTACCTGTTGAGGCCGGCTTTCTCAGTCTGAATGTTCCTTCACCCCTAGAAAACGGTTTCAGGATGCAGAACCGTCCAGCCGGGTCACAATATACAGGACAGGGACGCCTGGGTGGCTCAGTTGGTTAAGCGGCTGCCTTTGGCTCAGGTCATGATCCCAGCGTCCTGGGATCGAGTCCCGCATCGGGCTCCTTGCTTGGCAGGGAGCCTGCTTCTCCCTCTGCCTCTGCCTGCCACTCTGTCTGTGCTCGCTCGCTCTCTGACAAATAAATAAATTAAAAAAAATATATATGCAGGACAGTGTCAGCCTCTCATTAGAAGGCTAAGGGCCGGGGCGCCTGGGTGGCTCAGTGGGTTAAAGCCTCTGCCTTCGGCTTAGGTCATGATCCCGGGGTCCTGGGATCGAGCCCCACATTGGGCTCTCTCCTCCGCGGAGAGCCTGCTTCCTCCTCTTTCTCTCTCTCTGCCTGCCTCTCTGCCTACTTGTGATCTCTGCCTGTCAAATAAATAAGTAAAATCTTAAAAAAAAAAAAAAAAAGAAGAAGAAGAAGGCTAAGGGCCCTGGGATCCCTTTTCCATCTGGATCCACGCACACGACCTTTCCTCTGCTTGGTTACCACCCAGGTTGGCCTCTCGATCCCTCCCCACATCTCTTTGACTCCCTCCTGATCAATGAATCTGAAGAGCAGGGCGCCAGCATAGGCATGACCCAACAAGTGTCTTCTGCTTCCATTTTCCACTTCTAGCAGCACCTTCAAAGGGACCAGTACAATTAAGTGGACAGAAGTACAGCCTGGCATGCAGCCGAAAAACACACACAGATTTACCTGCAGAAAGTAGAGACCCAGAAGGAATTTAACACTCAGGTTTGCCTATTCCAAATACAAAGCTGACCCTATCAAACTGGGCAAGAATTTCAGCGAACACTTTGGTGAAGGACTACGAAACCGGAGAGTCTCGAGACCTGGAAAACCTGCCAAATGTGCCTGTAGCTACATTAAGAAATGATATCCTTTAGAAGGTCATGATAATCCCAACCTAAGGCCCACATCGGTTTTGCAGACCATCCTTCAGAGACCCAGCCCACCACTCCCTCCCCTCTGGAAGAGGAAGCAGCTCATGAGGACCCCCAGTCCAGACCCTGGGCTTGCTCTCCCACCCCCAGCTCCAGGGGAGCTATTTCATATGGTCAGGCTCAAGGACAAGAGTTTTGTTTGTTTGTAAGTTAAACTGCAACAGGAAAAGTTGAGATTTCAGAGTAAGAGTGAATTTCTTTACATTGTCCAATTAACTCCTGGCACAAGTCCTTGAGGGAAAACTGGCATTTCCTAGAGGGTTGTGTGTTTTTTTTAAGATTTTATTTATTTATTTGACAGAGAGAGAGAGAGATCACAAGTAGGCAAAGAGGCAGACAGAGAGAGAGGAGGAAGCAGGCGCCCCGCTGAGCAGAGAGCCTGATGCAGGGCTTGATCTCAGTACCCTGAGATCATGACCTGAGCCGAAGGCAGAAGCTTAACCCACTGAGCCACCCAGGTGCCCCTTCTAGAGGGTTTTAAAAAGGAAAAGACTTCAACCAACAGACTTGGAAATCAGTCCCCCTGATACAAAGCCGACAACAGACCCAACGAGACAAACCAGGGGTTGAAGAGCCTACTTTTTAACCAGCCCTGCTCTGCCTCACACATCAATCATCTTCTGTCCCCAAGGGTCAGGGGAAAGAGCCAGAGAATAGTTTTCCATTTGTATTTGTCAAACTCAGCTCACTCCCTTGAAGTCAAGAGGAGAGACTTTAACTATGAGTATCAGTTGGTTCCATGGAACCAAACTAGTCATTTGGTATTTTGAGAGCACCTGAGAATCGCAATTACGGAGGGGAGGAGAGGGTCATTTCCTCTCAGAAGGGGTGATTTTCACCCTGGAAGAGCGGCGTTAGGTTCCCTCCCTAAGTTCCATGAAACATGGGAGCTGAGCAAGAGGCTGCAGTAGGAGGGAGACTGGGGGATCTAGTCTGGGCCCCACATTTTATAGATGAAACTCAGACCAGAGGAGTTAGAGGACTTCCCCAGATCACAGAGTGAATTAATTCCTTAATCCATGACCTTTGGGGATGAAGTAGGTTAGAGCCCTCCATCAAAGATATGCTCTAAGTTTTGTTTTCTTTTTAGAATAGCCTAGCTTGCAAGACGGTTTATTTCAAACCAATAAGGCCTTGCTTTGTTTTAAGCCACTTCAATGATCAGAGGACAGCATGTGTTCTGGTGAACTCCACGGCACTTTGGAACCACAGAAAATTTACAGCCTAAACGTGAGCAGATTACGTTCCACAGCAGCTGCCATAAAGTCAGGCTTCCCCATGCAGCCACACACAGATTAGAAACTCGCTCCGCATAAAGAAAGGACAATTATTGGGAGGCAAGAAAAGCTGCTTCAGCAGCGGCTATGTCCTGGGGCGTGGGAGAGCTTGGCGGGGGGGAAGTATCCACCTACCCCGTGGGATACAGCTTCCTTAATGCAGGTCTAGATCCGGCTCAACAGTCCCCCAAAATAAGAGTTTTTTCTTGCCCAGAGTTGTTTTCTTTTTACAAAGCCATACCCCTGGGAGGAGTCAGGTGCCTCACGAATTAGTTTAACAGCCTGGGACCCCCTAAGATAACAATCCCTATGTTAGACCTGGAAGTCTTGGATAGGTCTTCATCTGTTTTGAAAGGCAGCCTCTAGGATCCCTGAGGACAAGGAATGAAAACTAAGGTTCAGAGCAGCTAATCTGTCCACAGTTGCACAGCACATCAGTAAGAGATAAGGGATCCTGGGTTCTCCAGCTGGGGGACAGGAAGGGCTGAAGAGCCAGGCTGCTCTCTCTGGGTGATGCTGCTCCCTAGAATCCAGGGGGAACCAGATCAGGGTCTCTCAACTTCGGCACTACGGACACTTTGGGCTGGATAATTCTTCATTGTGGGGAGCTGTGCTGTGCATTGTCAATGTTTAGCAATATCCCTGGCCTCTACCCACTGCAGAGCCATCCCCAGCTGTGACAACCAAAAATATCCCGACATTGCCAAACGTCAGCAGTGACTGGCGGGGGCTGGGGTAATGTGGTACAAAATCATCCCAGTTGAGAACCCCTAGAATAGAGAGTGAGTTTCAGGGGCAGTCCCTACACTGTCAACCCAAATACGCCTGATCCCTTGCCCCCCAGGCAAGAGCTGGGCCACTCAGCAAACTTCCTGCTGGAGCCAGACTGGAGGGAAACCGAGGCCAGCCACAGCAGCCTAGTTCTGGGGAAAGCAGCAGCTTAGCGCCAATACCCTCTCCAAGACGGCCCCTAGCCTGGGACACTGACAGCTGTTGGGTCCAAGACAGTTCGGAAAAATTCGGGCATCTGCGGAGCTCCCTACGTTAGAAGCCAGAGGACTGCATCCAGGGCAAGGGACAAGACATCTGATCAGAAGGCCTTTGAAGGAAGGGCATACAGCAGTCACACCACAACACAAAAACAGTGGTTTGCTAGAAAGCCCCCTTAGAGAGCTGGGTAATTTTCCGGGGTCTCAGCAGAGAAGTTACACTAGAAGCTAACATCGACACAACACCCTCCTATGTGCCAGGCACTCTGCTAAGCACTTGACCGTATCCCAACCTCAAGGATGGTTTTCATTATCGCTCATTGTGAGGAAAGAGAAATTGAGGCAGCAGGTCTGTGACTTGCCTGAGGTGCCCTCTTGCCCCCCGCATGTCTCTGGGAGGACATGCCCAAGCTCTGCTTCACAAAAGCACCTCACAAGGCTCAGGGCCTAGCTCCCAAGGCCCACTGAGGCAGGGGGAAAGATGGCATGGCTCGAGGCCGGCAGCAGCTTCGGCCTTTGCTGACCAGCCACATGCCAAGTGCTGCCGGCACCTCGGGCCCGTGCCGGAGTGGGCGCTGGGGGCCTTCCAGCCTGTGGGGCAGGAAAGGCGGATGCCAGCTGGAACAGAACTTGAGAACACATTAGCAGAGTCTCACTTCCCGGGAGAACGTCACTCCGCCACACTGAACAGGCTTCTTTGGCAGCAAGTAGTACTCGCAAGCGTCCCAGTGTCACTTAGAGAAGCCATTTGTTTCCCAACAGCCACCAGGAAGGCAGCAGCTGTCCTGCAGCAGAAGTCTTTGGTGCTGCCTGAACCTCTTGCCAGGGGCCACACAGGCCTTCCAGCCCTGACACATGGGGCCAAGGCTCCTTGGTTCCTCGGGGAGCAGAGTGACTACCGGTGTCCTTGGGAAGTGCCTGGAGGCCTGGGGGTCAAGAGCTGCTGAAGGGGCAAATTGGAAAGATAAAGCACTTGGCTTTGGGTAGCCGTTGCTGGGTAGCAGGACAGGCCCTTGGGGTCTCCAGACTACTCAGCAATCCCTGCTCGGGCCACAGCAGGCAGGCCGCAGTGTCTTCCCCCCCCTCGGTACCTCCTGAGCACTGATGTGGGACCACGTCGCTAACGCGTCTCAGATGGAACAGGACTTCGCTGCTTTCCTAAGTCCCCAAATCCAGTAGTCTAAGGAAATGCCTGAGACAAACCTGATACAGCCCCCCAAAGCACAGATTTTTCCCCATGGGGAACATTTCTCTTTTCCTGACAGTTGACCTCAGGCCCCCGCCAGGGTGGGAATTAGAATGCGTTCCACCAGGCCAGAAGGATCAGCTTGTGGTTAAAGGGTGAGCATGTTAATTCTGGGCAACCTGCTCAGTGACAAGAGCCAGAGGAACACACGTTAGTCTCTCCCTGCAGAGAGCATCTTACCTGAAGATAAGGAGTTTCGCCTAGGGTCATGGCCCCACAGACACAGAAGGGTCAGGAATGCCTTCAAGAGCCTTGCCCACACTGCTGGCCATGGGCTGCCCTTTCCACCTGCTGGGAGGCTGCTCACGAGTCACAGGGGCAGACCAGGAATCGGTCCAGTTCAAAGACTTGCAGGGTAACAAGCAGCCTGGAGCGGGCCCCTCCTGGCCCCCGGAAGGCAGTGAGCTTGGCGAGAAGCTTAAAGTACAGCTGAAGAACCGAGCACACTCAGGACCTAGGCCAGGAAGAACCAAAAGCCCTCGCACCCCTCCAACTGGGCAGTCTGTCTTTCTGGCCAACTGGGCCCAGTCACCAACAGAAGTCTCTGGCAAGGGCTAGTCTGCACTTTCCTCTGGGATGCTCTAGAAGACTCAGCAGTGGCCAGGCCCTTGGTTCTTGGCATTCACTGATTTCTAGGATGTTTGCTCATTAATTGGTGTGCAGTAGACGGAAACTCTCCAGAACCAAGCTTCCCTCCCCAACTTTTTCTGCGGGCATCACTGCCTTCCGCCCTTTCTCCTAAGCCAATCCCCTCCAGTTCTCTTCTGAGGGGTTCTTATTTGCTAAATGAACAAGTTGAAAAATGAGTTTAGAAATAAGCTCAGATAAGAGCAATAAAGCCTCCCTTTAGCCTGTGCCATTAGAACTGATTTGAAATAGGAGAGCCCGATTTTCCAGGTGAGAATTACAGGGTTTGTGGATTAGGAAGACAACCGAGTCTCCTTTATTTTTCTTCTCTAAGAACTAAATTGATATTTACTTGCACAAGCCAAGAGCAAAAAGGGGCAGTGAGTTCTCCTAACAGACATTTAACCACTCAAGTGTGGCAGATTCATCCCAGCCTAAAATGGCAGAAAGAGAATTCAGAACATTCTACATCAGAGATAAGTCCTATATGGCCCCAAAATGGAGTTTTCTATTGTTAAAATCCCTGTCCCTTGCTGGAAGGGAGATCTGAGAGTTAAAGCAGGCAATGTCTGACCCGGTCGCTCAAGGGGAAGGTCACAAGCTCCCAGCACAGGCCCCCAAATCAGCTCAGAAACAACCACAGAAGTAGCCTGGAGTGGAGGCTGCCTGTGGAGCAAGACAGGTTTCTCAGAGGCCCCAGCACAGTGAGCACTGGGCACTGACTTTGTAACAAAAGGCTCCAAGCCCTTACAGAGTTTCTGGTTGGAGCCCCTCAGCTCATGATCCGGCTTACATATGATCGGCAAGGTCACGGTCAGCAAAGAGCCACTTGACTCTTCGTCTGTCCCTTGACAGCAGGAAAAATAAATGTTGGCTAAGGAACAATGCTGAGAACCTCATTTATAAAAGCAAGAAGAACAATCTGTCTCGTGGCAGGAAAGACCCGCTTCACATCCAAGGGAAGGGGAGACCCCGTAGGATCCTATCAGGAATGCAGATATGAGTGCTTGGGGGGCTGGCAGCACACATACCCTCTAGTCCTTGGAGTCAGAAGCTGGTTTTGTCCCACCACTTGGGCAACTCAGCTTGGCCAGTGGCAAAAGGTCTCTGGGAAGCTAGTATGGCCCTGGGTGAGATGGAGCATCCTAGGATTTTCAACATGAAAAGCAACAAGGCGGGGCACCTGGGTGGCTCAGTGGGTTAAGCCTCTGCCTTCGGCTCGGGTCATGATCTCAGGGTCCTGGGATCGAGTCCCACATTGGGCTCTCTGCTCAGTGGGGAGCCCGCTTCTTTCTCTCTCTCTCTCTCTCTGCCTGCCTCTCTGCCTACTTGTGATCTCTGTCAAATAAATAAATAAGTTCTTTAAAAAAAAAAAAAGCAACAAGGCTGGAACGTGTTCAACCTCCGGAGTTCACCTTATGATACTGGGTGGGAACCAGATGCTTCCATCAGACACAGAGCAGCTGGAGCAGAGAAACAAGTAGGCTCTCAGAACCCAAGGAACCAAGAAGTCCCCTTGGAGTTGAGCATTCTGGGACCCTCCAGCCCAAGAGTCATATGTGTGTTGGATGCCAGAACAGAAACATGCAATGGGTGAACTGGCCTGTGAGCCCTGAAACCATCCTGTGAAATGAGAGCAAAGCCTCACAGGCTGAACAGGCCTTCGGAGAAATCCAGAGCAACTGAGAATAGAAATGACGGGTTCCTAGGGCAGGTGTGCAGGGCAAGATGCTAAGGTCCCCACCTCAGAGCTTGCCGCTGGTAGAACTACAGTACCAAAAAGACGCATCAGCTTCGACTTCAGAACTAACAAGAGTAGTGACCCAGCTCCCAAACCAGGAAAGCCAGTGAACCCCATGACCTAGTCAAAGGGTCAGCCGATAAGGATCAAGGATAACCTCAGAAATCACCAATAAAGTCCAGAAATGCAATGACTTCTTTGTTCGTAGATCGGATCAATGAAGAAAGTCGACAGGACAGAGATGAAAACGGGCAAGATGAGCCAGAGACAGGAAGGCATTCAGTCAGACTGAGGTCTCTGAGGTTCTTCTCCATTTCCCCCTCACTCTGTGGATTCACACCACTACTGGGAAAATATTTGGGATTTCCGGCATTCATAAGGTGCCTTAGTATTAGCACACCCTGGATGCTGTCACATCACGCATTTGTCACAAAGACAAAAACAGGGTCTCAGGGTGGAAAACACTGAGCTTCTTCTGAAGACCCACAGAGCCTGCACGGTCTATGAAGAGGCTGAAGAGCGAGACTTGAGTGTTCCTGAGTGGTGTGCGTGAGATGGTCCAGGAAGGTGCACTTTCTAAGCTAGGTGAAAACTCGAATCAGTACTCCTGGCTTCCTTCCTGGGATGTGCCCAACATAGAGGTTAAAGACAATGCTCGTGGAATTCCTGAGGAAATGTGGCGTGCTGATTTGGCTTCCAGCATTAGGCTGTTGACAGGAAGTAGGAGACAGGTAGTCAGGGAAGAATGACAGTTTGGGGATTCATGTGATGACAATTAGCCAAGTTCTGCTCTGCTTCTCTTTACAAAGAAAACTTCCCTTCTCTTTGCTCTTGGAATGCCATGTTAGAAGAGAGACATTTCCATGGCAACCTCATACACATTTAGTGATGTGTCACTAAATTTGTATGTGCACAAAGGCACATTAGGAGACTTTTTGAATGTGGCAAGAGAAATAGATTTTCATAATTGAATGTTGCCCTCAAGTAGAGTTTACCATTTGCTGAAAGCTGGGGCTACAGCAGGAGAGGCGAACTCTGCCTCATCAGAATTGAGGCTCGACCCAAAAATCTCAGCTGACTTGAGCTGAGGGCTGTTTCTTCGGGAGGCTGTTGCCCAGAAAGGGGCTCAGACAGATGGGGGCACAGCCGGGGGCCAAGATGGCCTTGGCAGAGACAGAGAAAACAGATCTATCTTCCGTCTGACCAGAGCCTGGGGAGAAAGAAAGCTATGTGGGTAAGAAACAGACATGACCCTGATTGCTTCCTAGGTTCTCAGCACCTCGTGACCCAAGATTATCTTCTGTTCTAACAAAGAGCATATTGGAAAAGATTAGCACCAATATCAGAGAGTTCCCCTCAAGAAGTGGAACACAAGAAAAAGAACGCTGAATTGAACGCCCGAAGTCCCAGGTGTATATCCTAGTTCTGTCTCTTCCTCGTCAGGCAACTCTGGAAGCCATTCTCTCTCTAAGCCTCAATCTGTAAACTGGGAAGAAGCTTCCCGATTACCAGATGCTTCAAGGAGGGAGTGAATGTGGAGGTATCACTAGGAAACTGTAACACTGATAAATCATAACACTGTATGGTGGCACTGACTGGGCCCAGGTACACCGGGTTGCAGTCTGGGCTCCCAGAGCTTGGGTCTGGTGAAGGGACCACCCCCGCCCCGCCTGTGCTGAGCTGGACCTGCTGTTGGCTGTTCTGGTGCTCCCCCACCCCCACCACACCTACTTCCGGCCTGAGCCCATCAGTACAGCAGCCAGAAGGCCTGGGCATCGCATCATACACACATTTAACTCCCAGACACTTGATTCTACCCACCTGCCACCTCCTCCCCAAACCTTTATTTTCCCTATTACTCTTCTCTCAAGCAAACTAGGCCTTGACCTCCACTGCCCCAAGGAAAGAGAAGCCACCACTAAAGAACAAACAGAAAAGCTAAATTTTGGCTTTTGAGCTTCCACGGGCCAGGGTACTGATAATAAGAGATTTTCAAGGATACTTTGGAACATGTGTGACTTCACCTCACATGCTTGATTCAGACCCTAACCCCAGGTAGAGGGCAACCAGCTGCCTCTGCTTCAGGAAAGGGGCATTGCTTGAGGGTAAAACATGGCCCCTCCACACTGGAATCCAGTGAAGCACCCCCATTCCCTCATCACACACTCCTTCCCCCATCAGCCTCATCTGTGGCCTGGGCTTAGATCTCTAACCAGGCTTCACACCCTGCCCCACCCGCTGGTACCCAGCCCCCACCCCTGAGAGGCCATCCTCTGCCCCCATCCCAGACTCAGCCCACAAACACCACCCAGATCAGCCCTCCTCAGCCCTCCCAGCACCACCCCAGACCACATGATCCTTCCCTGCCCACGTCACTGCCCCTTACACTTCCTGTCACACATTGCCACCAAACTAGAGAGGCTCAGCCACCCCTGAAGGCTGGCTACCCAGGCTATCCAGGTATGCTTATGAACTCTGGCCACGTTCCCCAGGCCCTACGTCCCCTCCCTGCTCCCTCCCGATGCCACTGGCCCCCGCTAACCTGCACTGAGGCTCACCCCACACAACACTTTTGGTTTATGCCGGAGGGGCTGGCACGCTGGCTCCAAAAGTCACTGCCTCCCCTCACACTGCTGCTAAGAACATAAGACAGCAGAGCCACTGCGGGAGTTTATGCAAGTTCCTCATTAAGTTCAACATACAACTGCCATGTGACCCAGTAATTCCACTCCTAGGCAGGTACCCAACAGAAAACAGAGGTACACCTAGAAACATGTCCACAGATGTTCACAGCAGCAGTACTCACAACAGCCAAAAGGGAGAAATATCCCAAAGTCCGTCGACAGGTGAACGGATATGCAGTGTGTGGCATACTCATACAAGGGAACGTTATTCCTAAATGAATAGAAGAAATGAAATTGACGCATTCTACCGTACGGATGAACCTGGACATCACGAGACCACACGGTATAGGACTCCAATTCCATGAAACATCCAGACTAGGAAAGTTCGTAGAGACAGAAAGCGGGCTAGTGGTTTCCAGGCGCTGCAGTCGGGAAGGGACTAGGGAATGGCTGCTCAAAGGGTAGAGGGTTTCCACTCGGAGCGATGAAATCTTCTGGAACTAGCCAGTGGTGATAATCACATAGTATTGTGAATGTACTTAATGCTCCGGTATTGTACACTTTAGCATGCTTAATGTTATAATAGTAAGTTTTATTACACTGTTGGTGGGAATGCAAGTTGGTGCAGCCACTTTGGAGAACAGTGTGGAGAGTCCTCAAGAAATTAAAAATAGAACTTCCCTATGACCCTGCAATTGCGCTACTGGGTATTTACCCCAAAGATACAGATGTGGTGAAAAGAAGGGCCATCTGTACCCCAATGTTGATAACAGCAATGGCCACGGTCGCCAAACTGTGGAAAGAACCAAGATGCCCTTCCACGGACGAATGAATAAGGAAGATGTGGTCCATATACACTATGGAGCATTATGCCCCCATCAGCAAAGATGAATACCTAACTTTTGTAGCAACATGGACAGGACTGGAAGAGATTATGCTGAGTGAAATAAGTCAAGCAGAGAGAGTCAATTATCATATGGTTTCACTTATTTGCGGAGCATAACAAATAACACGGAGGACATGGGGAGATGGAGAAGAGAAGGGAGTTGAGGGAAATTGGGGGGGAGATGAACCATGAGAGACTATGGACTCTTTCTGAAAAACAACCTGAGGGTTTTGAAGGGGCGGGGGATGGGAGGTTGAGGGAGCCAGGTGGTGGGTATTATGGAGGGCACACATTGCATGGAGCACTGGGTGTGGTGTAAAACTATGAATTCTGTTACGATGAAAAGAAATGAAATAAAAAAAAAGATACACGGCATAGACTTGGCATAATAAATGACTGAAAATAAAAAAAATAATAATAATAGTAAGTTTTATGTTATGTATGTTTTACCCACTTTTTTTTTTTTAAAGATTTTATTTATTTATTAGAGAGAGAGATCACAAGTAGTCAGAGAGGCAGGCAGAGAGAGGAGGGAAGCAGGCTCCCTGCTGAGCAGAGAGCCCTATGCGGGGCTCGATCCCAGGACCCTGAGATCATGACCTGAGCTGAAGGCAGAGGCTTTAACCCACTGAGCCACCCAGGTGCCCCTTTTACCCACTTTTTAAAAAGTCACCTCATAACAGTCTGTGCAATTCCTTGGTGCCACCCAGTAGCCTCCATGGCCTTGCCAATGTAAGACTTTGTAGTCTCCAGAGTTCTTGGACTGGAGGGGGCTCCTGGCTCTGGGACCGGATGGGGGGTTTTGGCTCTGGGACTAGAGAGGGAGGTGCTAGCTCCAGGATTGGAAGGGGCTGCTGGCTCTGGGACCAGAGAGGGGGTGCTGGCTTCAGGACCAGAGGTGGGGATGCTGGTTCTGGGACCAGAGAGGGGGTGCTGGCTCCGGGACCAGAGAGGGCCTGCTAGCTCTGGGACCAGAGAGGGGGTGCTGGCTTTGGGACTGGAGGTGGGGATGCTGACTCTGGGACCAGATGGGGGTTTTGGCTCCGAGACGAGAGAGGGGGGTGCTGGCCCCAAGACTGGAGGTGGGGGTGCTGGTTCTGGGATCAGAGGAGGGGTGCTACTCTGGGACTAGAGTGAGGGTAGATACCAGCTCCGGGACCAGGGTGAGGTGCTGGCTCCAGGACTGGAGGGGACCTGCTGGCTCCAACACCAGAGGAGGGGATGCTGCTGGCTCTGGGACTAGAGGGTGGGGGGGGTGTTAGCTCCAGGACAAGAGAGGGGGGTGCTTGCTCTGGGACTGGAGAAGGGGGTGCTGCTCACGGCTTGGACATGGGGTGCTGGCTCCGGGACTGGAAGGTGGGGGGTGCTGGCTCTGGGACTAGAAAGGGGTGCTGACTCTGGTGCCAGAGGAAGGGGTGCTGCTCCAGGACTGGACGGGGGGTGCTGGCTCCAGGACCAGAGAGGGGTTGCTGGCTTGGGGCAGAAGGTCCAGGCCCAACAGGGGGGTGGCACTACACGGAGGTACAGAGTCAGGAGGTTGGATGATTTTCAACTTAGCTGGCAGGGCTGCTCCAACATCCATAAACTCGATACCAAGACAAGCAGGGACGAAAAGAACAGGAACTTGTTTTAGCTTCTGTCACCTCCCTGAGGAGGCTGAGCAACCAACACAGGCAATAGGTGAAAATACAGGGACATAGGGGAGAACGACACCACACGCTTTTCAGAGCTGCCATGATAAACCGAATGAATTAGCGCTGGTCACGTCCCACCTATTACCCCAGGGGGGCGAGCAGACCTAAATATTCCAACTCCAAGATGCTCCAACCACTACAGAAAAACTTAGAGTAACTCAGGCAAGACAGAAAAAGCTGAGGCTACCTTGTGGCCTCAAGGCAGGGACTGATTTGGCACTGGAGCTTTCTGGATTTCTTCTAGACACAGTGCAGCTGAGGAGTCTGTTTTCAGTCCTGGGCTAGAACTGGGGCCAGAACTGGGGCCAGAAAGCAGGGCCGCTTCTGCGGCTCACATGCCATGAGAAAATCTGGAAGGGTATCCAGGGTGAGAAAGCCACACAGATGGTCTGTGGAGGGCAGGTTCATTAGGGACCCTCCCTGTTCCACGCCAGCTCCGTGTGGAGGGTTCCAGCCACAGGCTGAAAAGAATGTATCTCTTTGGCTACTGCCTGCTTGGGGTCACTGAGGAAAGACAAAATGTATCTCCACTACTCAGCAGCGTCTTCCTTTCTTGGACAGCAATGAAGATTCAACAACGCCTCCTCCTTCCACCCGTCGTCTCCTCCCACTGATGAGCTGGCAGGCAAATCTTCAGTGCAAGGCCAGGCTGGAGACACACACACCCTATTTCGAGAAAGGAGGTGGACAAGCGGTCTGTGTGCTCTTCTGGGACAAGGAGTAAGCTGCAGGGCTGGGCTCGCTCAGCGTAAGAGTGCACTCAGAGCACCCAGCTCTTCTCAGCAGAGGTCCGAAGCAGAGTCCTGATGACCCATGAGAAAATGAAGGGGAGAAACAGACTCTCATCCTTGATGCAGCAAGGAAGGATGCCAGCAAGGAAGGCCAGCGGAGAGGTCTATGGCCAGTAAAGACAGTCCTGTGCAGCTGCGCAGGGGTGAGGAGGGGAAACGAAGGGCAGACCCCGTAGGAGAGGACACAGTGCAACAAGCCTGCCTGAGCCTGGGAGCTGCTCCTGGGGCTTGGTGGGCAGCCAGGTGTGGCAGAACCAGCTGGAAGAGGCAGGCTAGATGTGGCTCTCTTGGCCCCTCTGCCACCTGACTCTGCCTTCTCCCCAAATCTCAGTTTCTTCTTTAAACACTGGTGCTCCCGAAGTTTTCCTTGAATGGCTTTGCACTCCAGCTTTCAACCCCAGCCACGCCACACTGTGACTTCTAGATGAGCTTCTCCTGTGCTATCAGCCCCAGTCCCAAACCCGTATTTCCAACCACCCACTGGCTATGTCCGCTTTAATTTCACAACTGTATCATTTTTTTCATGACTAGAATTCAGCCTCTCTCCCCTCCCGGGAATTCTCACTGTTCCCCTCCCCGATGTCCCCATCTACCCCAGGTCGAAACCCTGGACATTCCTAATTTCACCTCCTACATCTACAACTCCAACCCCTCCCCAGGTCCAGCATGTGGAGCGGCCTGCTATCCCTCAAGCCCCCTACCCTTGGTATTCTCCACATCTGCCTGCAATGCTGTCCTTTTCCCCAAGCCAAGGTCAAACTGATGGGACTCCCCATCAATGGATACGGATGGTCTTTGGAGGACAGGTTCATTAGGGACCCTCCCTGTTCTATGGCCAGCTCCGTGTGGAGGGTTCCAGCTGTTTGGGAAGGGTTCCAGCCACAGGCTGATAAAGGTGCCCTTTATCTGGGCACCTCCATGGTGCTGCAATTGTGTACATATCCACTGCTCCCTGGCTAGATGCTCCACCCCGAGAGCAGAACGACATCTTTGCCTCCTCAGCATCCCAGGCACTGCCTGGCAAGGAAGAACAAGGAAGTTCTCTGAAAAAGTTGCACTGAACAAAACAGATCAGCAGCAGGTAGTTAACATTCCTCTCACTGCATATCAGTTCAACTACATTATTTCATAAAGCCCGGTTTGGACCTGTTTGACAACTAGATTTCCAACACGAATCAGCTCTGCAAATTCCGACAGTCACATGAAGGCAGTTTCTAGAACAAAAAAGATGGGGGGGGGGACCCAGCAGCTAATAAAAAGGACTGAGAATTGCATCAAGAGGGGAGGGGAGGTCGGGCCCAGAAATGCCCAGTCCCTCTCCAACCTAGGAATGGCATTCACCCAGGAGAACTGGCAGAGATGGACCCAGGCAGAAATGCCTCAGCATCTAATTAAACATTTTAGACTCTACTGCACACGAGAAGGAAGCCTACATCCCCCACGGAACCCTGACAAATGAGTCGTTTCCAACCAATCTATCACCATAGCATCTGGGTACCTCAGGAAGATGAAAATAAGACCAATACATAAATGAAAACCAATATACAAACAATCATGTCCCCACACAGGCCTCCACAAAGCCGCAGCCACAGCCATCTGCCAAGTTCCATCCCCGTCACCGCTTCCTGCAGCCAGGCCTCTGAGTAAGCGCGGTTTAATATAAGATCTAACAACAGAAGGAAATGTCTTCTCTGAAGTCTGCATCTCCGTTAATGCTCCCATGCTAAATGTCCACCCCGGAAGCCAGAATGAAATAAGACTGGGACAAACAGGACTTGTTTTATATGCCGCTTCAGCCAAAGAATGTGCTAGAAATAGTTGGGCCAGATTGAAGAAACAGGGCAATCTGGCACAGGTGGAGAATTCCAAGGTTTCTCGCATGGAGACAGAGCTCTCAAGAGGACCGTCAGGAAGCCGTGGGGAGGACACTTCCACTGCCTGGTAGCTGGTCTCTCTTTGGGCAGCTTCCACCAGAGGAGGCCTGGGGAGAGTCGATCTGATCACCCAGGACAGCGATTCTCAGGTTAAATCCCATCCAGCACCTGGAAGGGCAGAGAGGGTCCGAAATCGCAGACCTGCCTGCTTGGAGTCTGAACGCTGGGAGCTGGGTTCAGCTTTTCACTTCTTCAATATCTTCTTTTTCCTGAGCATCTGTTACTCCATGGTAAGGCCCAAACAGCAAAGTGAAAAGGCCGCTCTGTTAACCGGAAAGCAGCAGAGAGGCGATGAGGCAGGAGGGCGATGGTCTTTTGGGAAATCTACTTCTGGACAAGCAAATATTTTCATCCCAGATATTTATGTCCTACCTGCTTCCCACAAAAGGATTTAGGTGGGATGGGCAAATACGATGCACTTAACCAGTGTCTCCGTCTTGTGCATCTGTACATGGTGGGAAGTGATTCAGACACATACAATATTATACACTATAAAATTCCTTAAAGCCAGATTCATCGTTGCCTTTTCTTTAGCTCATATAGCCTACAGTGTCTAACTGGAGCTCAAGAGAGAGCCGTTTTCAATGCCTTTTCCTCAAAGTTTTAATAAATCCATGGCTTCTCTTGATCATGTTAACAGTATATGCTCTTCACTCTGGAAAACTCAGTTTTGAGTCATTTCCCCAGCTCATTTTTTCCTTCTTGATCCTGGCCCAAGTCTGAATAAATAGAGAAAATTTCCAGCCTCTTCCCTAAGTGGGTAAAAGCGAAATAAAGCCAGAAAGGAGACACAGCTGACGTGAAGACAAAACTGCCCGAGGTGTGTTCGAAATCACGGCTGCACATTAGAACCACCTGGAAGTTTTCAAAAAGCCCAATGCTCAGGCTGCACCCAGGACCAATTAAATCAAGCTCGCCGGAGGAGGAACTCAGGTGTAAGTATTTACTAAAATCCCTGATGGGGTTCCAGGCCGTAATAAAGGTTAGAATCCCTGTCCTAAAGATTCAACAGACCCGTTCTTTTGATACCTACCAAGACTGACAATTTCTACTTAATTCCATCCCCAAGTGAAAGCGTTTCCTCTAAATTATCACCCAGGAGACTTTAGATGATGTAATAAAATGGATGTCAATCGAAGTGGCAGGAGAGCAGGTTTATATCATATATGAGCGTTCGAACCAGCAGGGCCTGGAGGTGGTGGCTGCCTTTTCAGTGTCTCCATTCTCTCAGCTATAAAATGGGATTATACTCCATGCCCTGTATGCCACAGGCTGTGCTGGGGATCAGCTAAACTCTTAATGGGATGCTAGGGCTCTACTAAAAATACCACAACAGAAGTTTTTGATCTCAATTTTCCAGGAGGAAGTGGGCATCATCCCAGCCCAACCTCCACTCCCTTCCAAAGAGACCCCCTGTGGATTCTCCCTGGGGATTTAAACGCCAGTGGGTGGTAGAAAAGCCAGAGAGTCAGAAACCCTTTTTATAACATGCAAGATGACTTCAGATACCAGGGCTGGAAAACCTGGAACTCTACTCCCACTGGTGCAGAGTTCAAGAGCACTTTACTGAGAGCACAGAGAATCTTAATATGCTTTAATCTAATTCAGTGCCTAATTACAGGAAATGTCTAATATTGTTTGTCTCCCTCAGCCCCATCTGGACTGACACTACTCTGGTACCATTCTTAGCTACTCAAGGATCAATAACCAGACAGACTTCCTAACATGATTATAAGGAGGCTATTACCTCTGCAAGTACATCAGTGTGAAGTCTCTGCCTCTTACATAATTATACACCCAAGACCTGTATCTGACATGGCTAGAGAAGTCTCTAGACTGAGCTGCTATTTTTCTGTCTAAAGACAAAGGTTTCTCTATAAAGGGTTTCCTTATACTCCAAAGTGACAACACTGGTTATATTTTATAGGCTGCTCTCTAAAACATCCAGCTCTGAAAGCAGGAAACTAAAGTCTTCTTTCCCCATTGACTCTTATAGTTAGAAACCAAGACCACTCCAGAGCTCTGTAAGGTATGTCATAGACATGGAGAATGGTTTCTGGGAAAGCTGGGAAGGAGACAGATTTTCTGATTTAGGTCAAGAACACAAGTACAGAAAAAAAACAAAAATGGTGCTGAAATGTCTTCCCAAGAGATCAGCATTGACTTGGCAAAGTTTAGGTTTAACCTCTGAAAAGCTCACTCCAGGATTGAAAAACGGGGAAGAGGGATCTTAAATAACTAACTGATTGATAGCTTTTATTCAATACCCCACACATACCAAAGGAGACAAATAAAGTTAAGGATAGCCTATGCTATAAAATATTATCTTTCCTCTGCATTGAACTTTACTGAATAAGGGGAAATAAGAGATCAGATCTCACAGAATGAACTTTGGAAATCCTCCATCCATGCGTTTTTAGCTTTCTTCTGGTCAGTAATTCAGTAATGTGGCCTATGTGAACAGTTCTCTTTTTTTTTTTTTTTAATGTGGGCATTTACAAATCCAAGTTTAAAAAGTAGTCATTAGACTTAAGGTAAGGAGCCCAGAGAAAATATTTGACAGGTCAAATCCTGAGAAGAAAGTGACACTAATGGAGGCTGCTGGAACATCAAGATATTAGCAAATATTTCTTCTAACATCTAAAAACAGAGGAACAAAAATGCACAAATCATTTAAGACAACATCAACCAAAAATTAGGAGCCCTTTGAGAATAGTTATCTTTACTTGGGATATAAATCCAATACAAAATTATATTTAATGTACCCAATACCAATCACCAAAAATAAATAAGAATCTTTAAAAATCTAAACTACACTAAAATATGTAAAGTTCATGCACTTGATTCAGGAGTCTTTAGAAACCTACTCAAAGTGTTCACTTGTACGTTACATATAACGCTAACTTATAGAAGCTAGATTGAATGGTTTTCTGGCCAAGTACAGGTTAGAAAACCACAAAATAAAAAAGTAGAAAATAAAGCAGGCAGAACAGGTATCCTGATAGCTACAGAAAGAGGGGAGAAAGACTGCATAAAAGCAGATGAAGCCAGAATCTTAAAAAAGTAGGATTCCCAATGTTTAGCACAGAATTCTTTTTTTAAATGAGTAGACACAGGAAGATGTAAAAACAAAAAAATGTGGACCAGAAGATAAAACAGTCAATAAATACAGACCCAATGATGGGAACAATTTTAGAAATAGCCAAAAAGATTTTTTGAAAAAGTATCATAAATATGGCTTAGAACTTAAAAAAATATGGAAACAATAAATGAACAGATGGGAAATATCAGAGAACAAAAACAATGGAAAATATCCAGATGGAAATTCTAGAAGTAAAATACCTGAAATAAAAAATTCACTGTGTAAGCTTAACAACCAAATGGACACTATAGAAAAGTCCAGTGAACTTGAAGACATGTTCATATAAACTATCTACATCAAAGCACAGAAAGACTGAAAAGAAAATGAAGAAACTCGGTGACTTTAAAGAAAAACATCAAGCAATCTAACTCATATGTAACTGGAGTTCTAAAGGAAAAGGAGATTGGGGCACCTAGGTGGCTTAGTGGGTTAAGCCTCTGCCTTCGGCTCAGGTCATGATCTCAGGGTCCTGGGATCGAGTCCCGCATCGGGCTCTCTGCTCAGTGGGGATCCTGCTTCCCCCCTCTCTCTCCGCCTGCCTCTCTGCCTACTTGTGATCTCTCTGTGTCAAATAAATAAATAAAATACTAAAAAACAAATAAAGGAAAAGGAGATGGATTGGGGCAGAAAAAAATACTGAAGAAATTATGAGCCAAAATTTTTCCAAACCTGATGAAAAAATACCAACTCACAGTCCCAAGAAACTCAAACCCCCCCCCAAAAATAACAATGACATCCATATCTAGGCACATCATAGTTAAATTGCTGAGTATGAAAGATAACATCTTAGTAACATGCAAAGGGAGCGGAAAGATATATGCAGGGGAATATACTCTAACCTCTCATCAGAAACAATAAAAGCTACAAGAAAATGGGTCTTTCATTTAAGAAAAATAAAAGTCAACCTAAAATTCTATATCCAGCAAAAATATCCTTTTAAAATGAAGGCAAAATAAAAAGCTGCAAGAATTTATCAGCAAACCTACACTACAAGAAATATTAAGAATGGTTTCTCAGGCTGAAGGGGAAATGGTACCAGACAGAAACTCAGACATGCAAGAAGGAATGAATAACACTATATATGGTAAGTATGTGTGTGAATAAAAAGACTCTAACTTATTAATTTATTTAAGAAAACTGACTGAAGGGACGCCTGGGTGGCTCAGTTGGTTGGGTAGCTGCCTTCAGCTCAGGTCATGGTCCCAGCGTCTTGGGATCGAGTCCCACATCAGGCTCCTTGCTCAGCAGGGAGCCTGCTTCTCCCTCTGCCTCTGCCTGCCACTCTGTCTGCCTGTGCTCGCTCGCTCTCTCTCCCTCTCTCTGACAAATAAATAAATTTAAAAAAAAATTTTTTTTTAAAAAAGAAAAGAAAACTGACTGAAGCAAAAAAAGTTACTAATGTATTACGAGTTTTATAAATATGTAGAAGCAAACTATATGACAACAACAGAATGAAGACTGAAAGAGGGGAAGTAGACATAAGCAGATTGTCAGACTAGATAAAGAAATCATAAGAAGATAGTGACTTAAGCCCAAAATAAGAAGGAAGGAAATAAAGACAAGTGTAAATACTAAAAAAATTTTACTGGATAATTTTTTTAAAATATTTTATTTATTCATTTGAGAGAGCGAGCGAGCACAAGCAGGGGGAGCAGCAGTCAGAGGAGAGGAAGAAGCAGACTCCGCTCTGAGCAGGGAGCCCAATGCAGGGCCAGATCCTAGGATCATGACCTGAGCCACCCAGGTGCCCCTTTAAGGGATATATTTTTTTAAGATTTTATTTATTTATTTATTTGACAGACAGAGATCACAAGTAGGCAGAGAGACAGGCAGAGAGAGAGGAAGGGAAGCAGGCTCCCGGCCAAGTGGAGAGCCCGAAGCGGGGCTCGATCCCAAGACCCTGGGATCATGACCTGAGCTGAAGGCAGAGGCTTTAACCCACTGAGCCACCCAGGCGCCCCTAAGGGATATTTTTTAAAAAGATCAAAAGTCAGTTCCAGGGACACCTGGGTGGCTCAGTTGGTTAAGTAGCTGCCTTCGGCTCAGGTCATGATCCCAGCGTCCTGGGACTGAGTCCCACATCGGGCTCCTTGCTCGGCAGGGAACCTGCTTCTCCCTCTGCCTCTGCCTGCCTCTCTGTCTGCCTGTGCTCACTCGCTCGCTCGCTCTCTCTATGACAAATAAATAAATAAATAAAAATCTTTTAAAAAAAAAAGTCAGTTCCAGAAAAAGATCAGTGAAATTGATAAACTACTAGCTAAACTATTTTTAAGAATGAAACAGAGAAATCAATTACCAATATCAGGAATGAAAGAAGGAGCACCACTACAGGTCCCACAAATGTTAAAAGGAAAATGAGAATCTTAGGAACAATTTTATGCTAGTAAATTCTACAACTTGGGAGTCTGGGTGGCTCAGTTGTTAAGCATCTGCCTTCTGCTCAGGTCATGATCCCAGGGTCCTGGGATCAAGCCTGGGATTGGGCTCCCTGCTCAGCGGGAAGCCTGTTCTCCTTCCCCACTCCTCCTGCTTGTGTTCCTTCTCCCACTATCTCTGTATGTCAAATAAATAAAATCCTTAAAAAATTTTTAATAATAATAATATTGTCCCACAGACTTGTTAAGAAAATAAGAGAGGACATTTTTCAGTTCATTTTATGAAGTAACATAATGCTGCACCAAAAATTAGACAAAGCTCTTGTAAGAAAACTACAGACCCATATGCCTCGCAAACACAGGTGCAAAAATTCTTAACAAAATATTAGAAAATCAAATGCAATTTTAACATTCTTTTCAAATCAATATCATTCATCATATTAACAGAATTAGAGAGAAAAACAATATGACCATCTCCAGAGATGCAGAAAAAGCATTTGACAAAATTTGACCTTATTTCTGATAAAAACTCTCAACAAACTAGGAATGGGAGAGAACTTCAACCTGATAAAAGGCATCTACCAAAACCCACACCTAACATCAGACTTAATGTAAAAGACTTAATGATCCTCCTTGAGATCAAGAACAAAGAGGTCAGTTCTCACCACTTCTATTTAACCTTGAACCAGAAGTCCTAACCAATTCAATCAAGGAAGACAAAGGAATAAAAGGCATAAACACTGGAAACGAAGAAGCAAAACTGTCTTGACTGATGGACAACATGATTGTATACCTAATAAATCCTAAAGAATCTACCAAAAAAAAAAAAAGAATGAATTCAATAAGGTCACATGATATAAAGTCAATATACAAAAATCTCTTACATTTCTATGTACTGGCAACAAAAATTTAAAAATAAAAATTTATTTATTTATTTTAAAATATTTTTAGTTATTTGACAGAGAGGGAGTGAGTGAGCACAAGCAGGGGGAGCGGCAGGCAGAGGGAGAGGGAGAAGCAGGCTCCCTGCCGAGCAGGGAACCTGATGTGCAGCTCAATCCCAGGACCCTGGGATCATGACCTGAGTCAAAGGCAGATGCTTAACAACTGAGCCACCCAGGAGCACCTAAAAATAAAAATTTAAAGATTACCATTTACAACAGTATAAAAATGAGAAAATACTTAGAAACACAGTTAATAAAAGATGTTCAAGTACTCTACATTGAAAACTACAAAAACTGTTCAGAGAAGTTAAAGAAAATCTAAATAAATGGAAAGAGATACCACATTCATGGATCAAAGACCCAATACTGTTAAGGTATCAGTTCTCCCCAGTTTGACTTACAGGTTCAAAGAAAACCCCATCAAACTCCCAACAGGATTTTTCACAGAAACTGACAATCTTGTTCTAAAATGTATGCAGAAATGCAAAGGACTGATAATAGCCAAAGCAATTTTGAAAAAGCAACTTAAAGATAGAAGACCTGGTTTTAAGAGTTATTATAAAGCTACAGCATCAAGATAGTATGCATTGGTATAAAGATAAATCCATAGACGAGTCCAGAAACAGAAAAACCATATATATATGATAAATCTAACATGGCATCAAAGCAATTCAATGAGAAAAGGAAAGACTTTTCAACAAGAAGTACTAAACAACTGGACATCTAAATGTAAAATAATGACTCTAGACTCCTACCTCACCCCACATACAAAAATTCATTTGAAGTAGATGGGAGACTTCAATGTAAAAACTAAAATGATCAAGCTTCTGGAATTAATAGGAGGCTACTTTCATAACCATGTGGAAGGTAAAAAATTTTTTTCTAAGTAGACACAGAAAGCACTAACCATAAAAGAAAATACTGATACACTGAATTTATCAAAATCAAAACTTCTGCTCTTTGAATGCTACCCCTAAGAAAATTCAAGGACAAACCATAGACTGGAAGCAAATATTTATAAAATATATATCTGACAAAGGGCTTATATCCAGAATATGTAAAGAATTTCTATATTCAGTAAGATGATAAAGAGCCCAATTTTTTAATTAAAAAAGGGCATAAGATTTGGACACTTAAAGGAAGATATAGAAACAAATAAAACTCATGAAAAGATGTTCAATACCAACAGTAAACAGGGAATCAAAAATTAAAACAACAACAAAATATTACTATATATCATATAGAATGGCTAAACAAAAAGGTGGACAATAACAAGTGTTGACAAAGATGCAGAATTCTCACACGCTGCTGACGGAGGTATAAAATGGCCTTAACTACTTGGGGAAAGTGTTTCCAGTTTTCTTATAAAGTTAAACAAATGTCTACTCTATGAACAGCAATTCTACTACGTAGTTAGAGAAATGGAAACATATCTATACAAAGACTTGTAGGTAAAATATTCGTAGCAGCTTTATTCATAACAGTCAAACACTGGAAACAACCAAAAAGTCCACAACAGGTGACAGAGAAACAAACTGCAGTGTATTCATGCAACAGAATGTATCTTGATAATAAAAAGGAATGAAGGAGGCATTCACACATGGATGAATTTCAAAAACATCCTTGGTGAAAGAAGCCTTGCGCAAAAGGGCATATGTTGTAGTATTCCAAAGTTTCAGAACAGGCAAAATGCATCTCTAGCGACAAACTGAAATAGGAGATGGGAGGTGGATGGTGAGGGACTGCCTGGGAAGGAACAGAGGGATCTTTCTGAGGTGATGGAAATGATCCATATTTCCACGTGGGCTTTGCAATGGTTTTCCGCATTTGTTACAATTCCACCAACTGTATACTTAAGATCTGTGTATTTTGCTGTATGGAAACTATACTTAAATAAATAGTGTCTGCCTCGTGGGATTGTTGTAAAAAAACAAACACAAGGGACAGGCATTGAGAGGCTGACAGACTTATCTAGACCACTCAGCAGGCCCCACAGAACACTGCTGTACCGCATGGTGGATTTTTTGGTGACCGCCGCATCATGACAGAGGTGGAAGGAGGAGAGAGAAACCTCCCATTATTCAGCCACTGAAAATGGCTATTTCATGAACACGACTTGCCTGTAACGTTCACCTGTGGAGCAGCTGATACCCAGAGCATGCCAGATAAAAGCACAATTATTGCTCATCGATGAAGGAGAACATGAATCGGTATGTCGAAGTTTCTTCTGTAAAAGTGATCACTAACAGTGCTGCCCTAAAACAGATGGACAACTGCCCTGGTCTTAGCCTTTAATTAATGAAAATGCAGAGTTAAGAGACATAACTCAGACCTCCTTGTGAGTAAGAGCTATTCCGACTGCCTGCCTGCCAAGTTTGGGGAGCTCTCAGCCCAAATCTTAGAAAACAGCCTTTTCAGGGACGAAAACACCTACAGCTGGGCCACCACACACTGAGCCCATAGCTATAGGCTGGGGGCTCCACGGCATCTGTTCTCTTTGAGGGTGGGATGGCAGAATGGTGTAACTTACAGGGATCTGTGACTGTGACTTACAGTGATCTCAGCCACATCCACTCTGCATTTAAAAGAACCAAAACTGGGGGCGCCTGGGTGGCTCAGTGGTTTAGGCCTCTGCCTTCGGCTCAGGTCATGATCTCAGGGTCCTGGGATCAAGTCCCGCATCGGGCTCTCTGCTCAGCAGGGAGCCTGCTCCCCCCGCCATCTCTCTCTGCCTGCCTCTCTGCCTACTTGTGGTCTCTCTCTCTGTCAAAAAAATAAATAAATAAAAAATCTTAAAAAAAAAGGAACCAAAACTGGGCCACCCAGCTGGCTCCATCAGAGGAACATATGACCTTCAATATCCGGGGTGCTGAGTTCAAGCCCCACGTTGTCTGCGGCACCTACTTAAAAAAATAAAAAAATAAAAGAACCAAAACCATGCTGCTTAAGCTATTAACTAGCCTCTAGAGATGAGGTGGGGGAAAAGAGGGATTTAGGCTCTTGCTTCCTCAGAATTCTTTTGAGGAGTCCCCAGTTTGGTGCCCAGTCATCATCAACTGCTATGAGAATCCAGAGCTAAAAAAACATCTGCTGTTTCTTTTCCCCAAATCATGCAAACAGTTGTGTGTAAGACCTTGGCCAAGGGGTAGCCGGAAGTCAAGAACCAGACCTTGCTATTTAAATGAACCTGGTCTTTCTGGCCTGCGGTATACAGACTAGAATAATAATAATAATAATAATCTTTGATTCACAACACTCATCCCTGCTTCATGCAGGGTCCCTCTTTTATTTTATTTCTTATTTATTTATTTTTTAGAGAGGGGAGGGGCGAGGAAGAGGGAGAGTGAGAGAATCCCAGGCAGTCTCCATACCCAGGGCAGAGCCTGACGCAGGGGCTCCATATCACCATCCTGAGATCATGACCTGAGCCGAAACCAGAGTCAGATGCCCAACCAACTGAGCCACCCGGGTGCCCGTGGTCTCTCTTTTAAAGTAATGTAGTAAATACCCGTGAATTCACCAGAGACAACTACTCTCCTGAATCTTGTCCATCACTCCCTTGCTAAGGCTTTCCTGACCGGGCCAATGAAAGCAAGGCAAGGAGAGAATTTCTTAAAGCTCCTACCCCCTACCTTAACACAGACTCAATTTAGGGTACAGGAAGACCAGAGGCAGTACCCACAAGACCAGGTGCCCACTGAGATAATCAAACTGCTTCCCTGAATGGAACTTTCCAATTTGTGAGCCTGATTTATTTTTTTCAATAAGAGAAAAGATGTAAGTCCCTTTGAGCAAAGTATGCCTGATATATATCACAATATTTATTTTTGGTAGAGTAATGGATCAGTCTTCGGGGAAAGCTAGAAAAAAGGCATTTCTTGAGCTCAGATGTAAATCAGTCACTCTGAAAACCGCAGGGGAATCTATATTCTTACTCCTCTGCTAACTACATTGTGAAATAAACTGACTTTTAAAAGTCACTGTTTCGGGGCGCCTGGGTGGCTCAGTGCGTTAAAGCCTCTGCCTTCGGCTCAGGTCATGATCCCAAGGTCCTGGGATCCAGCCCCGAATCGGGCTCTCTGCTCAGCAGGGAGCCTGCTTCCCCTCCTCTCTCTCTGCCTGCCTCTCTGCCTACTTGTGATCTCTGTCTGTCAAATAAATAAATAAAATCTTTTTTAAAATAAATAAATAAATAAATAAATAAAAGTCACTGTTTCTAGACCTACACTAAAAACAGAGTTAAGGATGTGAGGCCCAAAAGGCAATTGCTTGTGGAATGTCTGCACCTGATTCCCCCAAATGTTAATACAACTCAAAATGAAAAAAGAGATCCAACCAACCTGCAGGTTAAAGTTGTACACTGGGGCGGGGCGGGGGCGGGGCGCAAATTCTAAGCTTTACACACAGTACTCCGTTCCAAGGAGGAAGGCTGAGGTGCGGCTGGGCTCAGGATGGAAGGGGCTCCCAAGGGACACATTCAGTTATTACAGGCCAGTCTTCCTATCTACATTAAATGTATCATAGAGCAGGACAAGAGTGAAACTGAAGGAGAAGGGGAGAAAAAGATCTTCGATGAATCGACAACTTAAACCGAGCTCTTCAAAGGAAAGCTATTTAAATCTAAGGTGTTTCAGATTTACATGCTACAAAGAACACAAAGCCTTTTAATTTTCCCACCTGTCTATGGCACTAGAGGTGATAAATCAGATATACAGAGAAACCACACATGACTAATGAACCAGCCCATTAATGACAAGCAAAGATCATTTGCCAAGACGACTTACTCAGACATAGTCACGTATCATAACCAGCAATATCCTGCAGGCTTAAGGCAGCAGGGCATAGAAAGCAAGAGCTGGGGCACTCCCTGCCAAGTCTCGGGCACCACAGGGCGACTCGGGCATCCTCCAGACGCCTGCTACCCAGGCATGAAAAGATTTTACTCATGGCTGCCACCTTCCCACTCCCTTCCAGATAGACTTGCACTTGGAATAATACCGCAACTGAGTCCCCAACCTTGCTACGGCCCTTCCTCTGACACTCTTAGAACTCCGGGTACCTTCAGGAAGAAGACCCAGCCTCTGCCACCAGCAACCTCAGCTGTTAGCTTACAGATCTTCACGACAAGCTCTCATTCAAGTAGCTGAGCTCCAACTAGGTTTCTTACCCTTTTCTAGGTGGTTGGGCAGATCCATAAACAAACCAGTAAATAGATGGGAGTTAGGGAAAGAGCAGAGTTCCCTAAATGCCAGTCCCTTTGTTTTACCAGGAAAACAGGCCCAGTGACTGGAATTTTTCTTTGAGGTCAGAGTTGATGGTGTGGCTAGGACCTGAACCCAGGTTGGATTCTTGGTGGGACTGCCACATACAGTGGTGCACAGGGATGGGGATGGAAATTCAACCCATGTTCTGCCAGGGGCAGCCTCATTCCAGTACTGTATTCTCAATGTCCCAGACTGCTCAATTCCCCATAACAAAACCCCCTTCACTGGAAGGGACAACTGAGGTTCTCCTGGTCAGCAATCAACCAACATTAGGAAGACCCAGGAGAGTCTGAATCCTTTCACCGGGATGTAACCCTAACAAGCTATATACTCCCAGCTCTTGTCATGAGTGAGAAGAGTCTGCTGAACTTGAATCTGTAAGAAATCCACCAATGGCAAAGGTCTCCTATAATTAATAATCATGACCATAATTTCCTATATTATCATCAGATCTGAAAGGGAAGGCTGCTAGCAAGCTGTTCTATATTCTCGCCAACTCCTTTACTCTTCATGATCCCAATATGAGGATCTGTCATGGTTCAATCCCATATCTAAAGTTCCATATGGATGATGGGAGTAATTAACTTAATCAACTGTATGAATATCTACTCTTGACTAAGTGCCAGGGATACAACAGTGAATACCACCACCATTGTCAATAACAACACACCATGTCTCTGACTTCATGGAACTGATACCGTTGAATACAGAACTGGGAAAAACCCAGTTGCTAAGGAGTCCCTGACCAGACTAGCAGCTGCTTGGGGCAGGTCTGGGAGCAAGAGTGTATGTGACCACCCTATGCTCCCCTCCCTCACCCCATTTTACAGAAGGAAAAATAAGGTCCAGGGATGAGAGCAGGTGGCTTGCCCAAAGTCAGACAGTTGATAACTGAGCTGGGACTTGAACCCACAGTCTCTGGCCTTTCCTTTTCCATCACACTGCCTCCTCCAAGGTTCCAAGGCTGCAAAGTGAGAATAGTTGGTCCTACTGACAGATTGTTTCCTGATGCATGTTCACCCAGAACATGCAGCTTCAACCCATCTTATCAGCACAGACCTCATACCCATGTTCATCTCTCAAACCAGAATATTTATAAATATATTTCATTGATCTAGGGCCCGGGTGTCCAGTCTTCATTCACTCTCATTTATCACCCTCTCTGGGTCTCTCTTGACGTTTACTTTCACTTTAAAAACCTCACCTTCTAAGAACAGAGCCCTTTTTATCTGATGCTAGCTCCCCCTCTGCTCCTGGGGTCTAATCAATCCATGTCTGGAAATAAACAAGCCAGAGAGGGAAGCAACAGTCCCTTTTATGAAAACAGACACCATTCTAAAATGATCTACCCCTGGGCATAGCACAGATAGAAATTTAAATGAGAAGGAAATAAAGACATCCTCCAGCCATAGTCCTATGCATTCCTTATCAGGCAGGACGCCAGGGAAGGCAACTCTGTGTTAACAGCTAAACCAAAAACTCTGCCTCGCATTTTTCAGGTTGCTTGGAAAGGCAGGGGGTCCAAACTCAAGGAGCCTGAAGAGACAAGAGGCTTCGAAATTTAATAGTGTATATAGTTCAGCCTCCTCCATTCTGAGGAGTTGAAGGTCTCCAAGATACTAAGAGAGGGCTCATTGAACACCAATTGCAGGTAAACGCAAGCAGGCCTCCAGCTACTACCAGGGGTGCTCAGAGATGCCAGGCTGAATGATCCAGACATCTGGCAACCAGCGCAGACCTTCACCCACCAAGTTATTTTACCTCCTCCTACACAGCAGCATCTCCACACCTCCCACCACCCCCTAGATGCTGCAGCCTGCAGCTTCGGCCAGCAAGGGAGGCTGTCTGTGTATGGAGGGGCAGAACCAAGTCCCCACTAGCAAGCCCACTCTTCTTACCATGGTTCCCAACCCCAGGATTTCAGAAATAGGTCACAGATCTAGATGCAAACACATAAAGCCCCTCTTCTGAAGAGGACAGTAGTTAATTCTTAATTGTTTGGGGGATCCTTTTGAAAAGATGATGGCAGCTCTGGACACCCCATAGGAAACCGTGTGCATGCAGTTTATACGTAATTTCACTGGGGGTGACGGCCCTCTGGGGAGGTATAAAAAGGCAGAAAGGGCTAATGTGCTCAGAGCCAGCTTTGAGCAAAGGAGCTGTGGGTGGTTCAGGGAAGTAATCAAAAACACAGTTCTTAACCAAAAAGGGAGCAATGATGTCCCTTTCTTAGCTACTGCAAGTTTGAGCCTTCAATTAATCTTTGACATTTCAACAAGAATTTGGAAACCGAGAGTGCGCACATGCACAAAACAGGGACTCATCTTTGTGGCTTCCAATCCTTTTTTTTTTTCAAGATTTTATTTATTTATTTGACAGACAGAGATCACAAGTAGGCAGAGAGGCAGGCAGAGAGAGAGGAGGGAAGCAGGCTCCCTGCTGTGCAGAGAGCCCGATGTGGGGCTTGATCCCAGGACCCTGGGATCATGACCTGAGCTGAAAGCAGAGGCTTTAACCCACTGAGCCACCCAGGCGCCCCATGTGGCTTCCAATCGTGACGTCACAAAATGACCTGTGATTGCTAGTTAAGATAGAGTCTCCCAACAGGGCTTTTCACAGAAGGGCTGGGTACCAACAGAGGTAAGAAGTAAGGCAGAGGTGAACACTGGAATGGAGGATAGTCCAGACAAGGAGAGAGGGATAGCTAACTAAGCTCTCCACTGGCTCTGAGTAGATCCTGGCAGGTCAGGTCCCGACCCTTGCTGCCAGCTCCCCTGGGAAGTCAGACCGGCTGACTCCTTTGCAGCAAACCAAGAAGTCCATACGGAAACAGCCCTTTCCTTCTGGGTCCACAGGGAGTGGAGGGTTGGTCCTCTCATTTCTAGGGAGGAGACCCTGGCCCACAGCTTGCCCATAGCCCCCTCGTGGCCTGGGGGTGTCACTGCAGCCCCCTCTGCATTGCTGGGCAAAAACCTCAGGGAGACAGCTCTAACAGTGGTAGAGCAGAATATTTAGTTACCAGACGTGGCTTGGCAACAGTCTTCAAGCCATAGTGAGGCTGCGTTTGCTTTTCATTTCTTAAACTAAGACTAAGATTGACACTCAAAGTGATCCTTCTCAACCCCTCCCTGGTATAGTCCTTATAGGGAACGAGCCTAAGACCTGCTTCATTAAGCCAATAACCTCAGAGCTTCTGTAACATCACCACCGCCCTATTGATCACTCCTTCCTACATCACATGCCCTTATGTATAAGTGTTTCAAAGCTCAACAGAAATAGTTAGCAAGAATGCACAACACCCTCTGGTTTGTAGGTTGCTGGCTAGATTACAAAATACTTGCAGGACCCTAAATACCACACACACACACCCCATCCCCATATCCTGGATTCCCAGGTAGCAGATCCTACAGGGGTTTGGGGGAACAGGGCTTAAGGACACACAGTGAGAAAGAATGTGGCCCTTGGCCCCATGGCAGGTGGAGTGGGTGTCCATTAATGAAGCTAACCAGCAACTCCACAAAGGGACAGAGTGTAGCCCATCTGGGTTGGGGACTTGACTGAAAAGACCAGATTCAGGGTGGGGGAGAGTTGATCCAGTGGTTCAGCTCCCATCCGTCAGAGGTGGGGATGATTAACTGAACCCAGCAGTGGGAAAGTGCTCAAGAGGAGAAAGTGGAAAGTTTGGGAGGAGAGAGGAGGGTGCAGTGTCCCGTGAGGGCCTAGAGCAGTAGTGTAGGGACCAGAAGTGACTGGGGCCCAGAGAAACAGACGCAAGCACGGAGGGTCTTCTCCTTTTCCGGGGGAGGAGAGTCCTTACCTCCTTGATTTTCTCCCGCTGGGCTCGAACTAGGCTCTGCGGCTCCTTACTCTCATCTGCCCTGGTCCCCAGGACCGGGTGGCGGAGGCGGCTCCGGAACGCGTTGAAGTCAAAGCTAAACGGGATGCCCCCCTCCTGGGGTCTGAGGGCCGTGCTGCTGCTGCTCCTGGCCGCCGTGGCCATTTCCCGAGTCCCGGTGGGGTGGGTGCGCCGCAGCCACACTTTCCGGTGGCGGGTACTGGCTTGGCTGCTGGCGTCGTCCTCACCGGGGGCTGGCACGGCGGGGGCCGGGTTGGGAGGCGACTCCCGCTCACGGGCCAGGGGGTGGCCGGCGATATCGGCCACTACCTCCAGGCCAGGCTGCTGGGTCCGGGGGGCCAGGAAGAGGCGCTTGAGGCGAGAGGAGTTGGGCAGCAGGAAGAGGGCCCCGAAGCACAGCGTGATGAGGCCCGAGAGGAAGAGAAGGAAGAGGAACTTCTGCGGCAGCCGTAGCCCCCACGGGGAGGCCGGGACGAAGACGGGCACTTTCCTCATGAGCATCGTGGCCTGGCGCGGGGCTGGGGCCGGTCAAGCTCCGGCCGGGCCCCCGAGGCCCTCCGAATGCAGGCACTGGCCAGCCGGGATTCAGTGCGGGGAGGTCGTCGAGGGGCGCCGCCCGGAGTCGGGGGGGGGGGTCCCTGGGAGTTTCGCCGCTTCGGGGGCTGCCCCTGAAGTTCAGGGAGTTTGGGGCGAGTGCCCCAGCGCGGAGGCCGAGGCGCAACGAATCTCGGCGGGGCCCGGGCGCGCCGGACGGCACGGCTCGGGGCCCGGGCCCGCAAGGGTCGGGCGCGCGCCACAGCCTTCTCTCCGGCCGCGGCGCAGCCCCTCCTCGCAGCGGCCGGAGCCCGCAGGGCCCGCGCCTTCCCGCGCTACGGCCGCCGCCGGGGCCGTCACATGCCGTCCGCCGCGCCCAGGCAGTCCGCGCGGAGGGGCTCCGGCAGGCCTCGTCCCCGCGCGGAGCCGCTCGCAGCCCCTCGCCCCAAAGTTTCAGCCGCAGAAGCAGTTTCCAGAAGGGGCCGACTCAGGGGGAGAGGCGGTGGCGGAGCTGGCGTGTCAGCGCCGCTGCGAGAGCGCGCCGACCCTGCCGGGTCGCGACAGCCCCCGGCTCGGCTATCGGGACACGTCCACAACTTTGGTCCGCCACGGAGCGGACGCGGGGCAGCGGGAGCAGGCACTTCTGAGCCCGCTGGGCAGGAGGCTTCCTGGGCTCCCGGGAGCGGAGGGATGCCCGAGCCGAGGTCCGGAGCCGGGCGCCGTCCGCGACCAGCCGCGGCAGGGCGGCTGCAGCTGCGCCCGGGAGTGCGGACTTCCGCCCCGCCAACTCGGTAGGGCTCGGCAACCCGCGGGGATCACCTGTTCCCGGCCCCCGCCGGCTCCGCGGAGCGCGCAGCCCCGGCTGCACCTCTCCCGTTGCAGCTGGCGTCCTCTGAGCGGCCGCTCCAGACGGGTCGCTGCCGCCGCCGCAGGCTGAACCGCCGCCGCCGCCGCCGAGCCTGCGCTCCACACGCGCGCACACCCGCCCGGACGCCTCCGCGGCCGCCGCCGCCGCAGCTCCGCTTTCACAGAGACAGTGCCCGCGGCCCCGCCTCCCTCCGGGCCACGCCCTCGGGCCACGCCCACTGCGCGCGCCCCGCGGTCCACCTCCGCCGCGGCGCCGCAGCCAGGCCAATGGCCTCGCGTCCGTGGATAGGGAGCGCTGGGCCTAAGCGCGGGTGGGGAGAGGCAAGGGGACTCCAAGCCACGCCCCCTCCCTCAAGTGGCCAGCGCCGCGCACACTCCCCCCATCCCACCAGCACCAATGGTCCAGCTGCGCGGAGTTGGCGAGGGCGGGGTGGAGAGCGCAGCGAGGTCATTGGCTGCCTCGGAGGGATCCCCGTTGGGCTGCAGTCGCCCATTGGTTAGTGGCCAGCGTTCGCTGGACCGGGAGCAACCGCGAGGCCCCCTTGCCACCCCCGCCCACTCCGCTAGGGTCATTGGCCTACGGGTGGGGGCAGGATACCCAGCTAGTCTGAAGGGCTCCGGTCATTGTTCATGAACCGCTGTCACCCCTCTGTGCCAGTCCAGGATTGGCAGGGAGCTGGGGGCCTGCCCAGGGGTCCCCAGAGCTTCTGAAGAAGCCGTGGTGGTGCTGCTGGGCCAGGCTAAGGAAAAGGTGGCTGGAGCCAAGCCAGGGAGCGGTAGCCACGGTTGGACCAGGCTAAGGCAGTGTTTCCACTGGACCCCCACCGACCAGCTCTGCCTTCCTTTTCCCACAGCCCCAAACTGGACTAGGGTCCCCGGGTCGGGGAAGGAGAGATGCTAGATGAGGGCAGAGAAGAGAGAACCCTGGTCCTGTGTGCAGACCACATGCATCATGATGCCCGCGTGTTTCTGTGCACATGTGTGCTTCTATGCATAGATACATATGTGCTCGGGGATTGAATGTGAGTAGTACTTGCACACATACACTTAATTTAGGTACGGACATCAGGTGATTACACCGGAGCATTCATAGACATCTAAACGTATCAGTATGAATATTGACTTGTGTACACACATACCCACTGACCCACAACAGGTCCAAAAACATGCACACGTACCCACTGCCAGCCATATATTCCCAGACCTGTGTGCGTCTCGACTCCAAGGCCCTCTCTCACACCTTCCTCCTTGGACTTAAGCCTCTCTGTGCTTTCCCTTCCTGTTAAAGCTAACCCAGGGCAAAGCAACATTGAGCTGTATGGGCCTTTCATGCAAAACACTTTATAGAGACAAATAACAGCAGAGGGAGAGACAAATTAAGAGGTGTAATAGGCAAGAGGGAAAATATCTGCTTTCAGCTGCAATTTAAAATGAAATGCAGCGTTGACGAGACAGAAAATACTGCAGGGAGGCCTTTACGGTTAGAAGAAGCAGCCCAGGCGGGCTCTCACCTCATAAATCTTGCTTCTTCCCTGAGGCCTGCTAGGATGGGCCACTGGGACTCAGACATCCTTCTCCCTCTGGCAGGCCACTGACATTAGACCTTCCCCTGATGTTTAAATACCCTGGACATGTAAATTTCTTTCACTTGAAAGTAGAAGACTGCTCTGGGTAACAGGTGCAAATACGTTGGTGACTGGAGACGAATAGTCCCACCCAACCCAGCAAATTGCACCTAGCTTAAATGTAAAATTCTAACTCAGATGTTTCAATCCTTCATGAGTTTGATTGGCAGGAGTCAGTTCCCCTGGAACCAGCTGTGAACATCGGAGTCAAACATAGGATCCCCTTAGATTCAGGAACCCAGACACGTGGCCTGGCCTGGCCCTATTCCCAGTGCCCAAGCATCCCCTCTCTGGGTCCCACCCCAGGAAAAGGCAGGCTTGTCTTTGGAGAACCAGGAGCCCAGCATTCATTGGAGGCACCCCATTGTTCCATGTTGCAAGTATAAGGGAATCGCTGTTCAGTCCCCTGAGAAGGTAGGATCCAGCGGGAAGGAGGGGGAAGACAAGGCTGAGTCTTAGAAGGGTATGTCTGTTTGAACTGGATCCTCAGGGGGATTGTGACACCTGGACCAGCCTCTCATATGCTGGTGAGCCAGGGTAGAAAGCGGAGCTCCAGCAAAAGTGGCACATTCCACAGACCCAGGCTACAAAAACCAAAGCCCAGAGAGGACAACGTCATTTCAGATTGACGTCATGTTTGTGGTTACACTGAGTTGGTGACTTTTTACACTCTCCCACAAGAGCTCACTGAAACCCTGCAGGCCCCTATCCCAGCTTCTGTAGACCTCACACATACCATGGCTTTTTTAATCACTGGGTTTTTCTGTTCATATACAGTCCCGAAGCAGACAGTGCCTCATGACAGGGACTATGGCTTGTTCACCTCTCTAACCGCCCTAGGTCTTAATTACAATGCCTTGCACATCAGCACTGTGTTTGTTGAATAATCAATGAACAAATGAGTGAGTGGGTGCCCATTTCACAGATGAGGAAATTGAGGCTCAGGAAAGGGAATAATAATGAACTAACATTTTCTGTGTGCCAAATATATATTGCTCCGTTTACTTTTCAGAACACTCCGTTTACTTTTCAGAACAGAAAATGGTGGATTTTATTTATAGCCTCATTTTACAGATAAGAAGACTAAGGCTAGAGAGGTATAGGCTAAGTTAACAAGTATCTTTCTCAGTTTAATTTAGAAATTCAAATGGGGCAGGGAAACAGAAATGAGTAGGCATTTAAAAAATTGTTCTGTCAACAAACTTTTATTGAACTTAGATGCTAGGTATTTCACTAGTCTCAGGTTGGACACAAAGATGGACAAAGCATGGTCCCTGCTATTATTGATTCATTTATTCAATAAAGATCTATTTATTGAGGGGCACCTGGGTGGCTCAACCACCCACTTAACCTGGATGGCTAAGTGTCTGCCTTCAGCTCAGTTCATGATCCCAGGTCCTGGGATCAAGCCCCACATCTGGCACCCTGCTCAGCAGGAAATCTTCTTTGCCCTCTAACCCTCCCCCTGACTCAAGCTCTCTCTTTGACTCTCCCTCTCTCAAATAAATAAATAACATCTTTTTAAAAAAAGAACCATTTATTGAACACCTACAACTACCAACTACAGGGGGGGCTGGGTATAACAGCCCTCTAAATAAAGCAGATGCAAACCCTATCTTCAGGAAGCTTCTTGTCTAATAGGTAATAGTGACCAATTTAGCCTGTCAGGAAGGACCACAGGGCACTGGTCTGCATGCTTCACCCTATCAGGCCCTCATGATGGCTCTCTCTGAAGTAGACCTTGAGATCCCGCTTTAACAGATGGAGAAATTGAGGCTCAGGGGTGTGACATGACTTATGCAAAGTCACACAGGGAATGATTTGCAAATATGACAGAAAACCAGATTCATCTACTCCCAGAATCTGTGCTCCTTCTGTTAATAATATTAATAATAACTAAGATTAGCGGGGCACTTGTTATGCACCAAGCTCTTCCAATAGCATGTTCTAGAAGCTCACTTATTGGATCCTTACAACCACCCCACAAGACAGGTATTATTATTACTGGTATTTTACAGAAGAAGAAACTAAAACACAGAATTTGCCCAATGTCCCATATCTGGGAAGTGTCAGAGGGAAGATTTGAACCCAGTCAGGCTACAGAGCCCTTTATGTCTTTCAAGTCTACTGCTCTCCATCTTATAATGCCATGAAAGCAGGTGCTGTAGGGGGTCAGAGCAGGGCACTGGCCTCAAGTGAAATTCTCAGAGGCTTGTTGGTAGGATTGTATGGGCTCATTACCATCATTCAACAAGTACCTATAAAGTGCCTGCTATGTTCCAGGCAATATACAAGGCTTTAGGGATATAATGGTGAGCAAAAATAGACACATTGTTTCCATTTGTGGACCTTACGGTTTCAAGTGGAAGAGGAGTTTCAACAAATGAGCAATCCCCAAATATGCACACAGCCTGAGATGACAATGAGGAAAGAGCAAAATGCTGCTGTAGGAATGTGGAACAATGGATCTAGACCTAGACTGAGGGGGAGTGCAAAGTGGTCAGGGAAGACTTCCCCTAAGGCTGAATGAAGCTACGTAAGCAAAGAGGGACAGTGAGAACACAAAGCTGAGGGGACAACATGTGCAAAGGCCCTGGGGTAGAGAGAGCATGGTGTTTTTGAGAACAGAAAAGCCAGTAAGTCTGTGGAGTAGAGAGAGTGTTGGGGAAAGACAGGTAGCATCACTGAATGATTTAGGGCTGGAGTTGGAATATGTGTATAGAGGTAGGTGGGTGGGTAGATTCAGATTAACATTTTTAAAAAGGCTTCTCTGGGGGTGCCTGGGTGGCTCAGTTGTTAGGTATCTGCCCTCAGCTCAGGTCATGATCCCAGGGTCCTGGGATCAGTCCTGTGTCGGGCTCCCTGCTCAGCAGGAAGCCCGGTTCTCCCCCCCCCAACCCCCACTCCCCTTGCTTGGGGTTCCCTCTGCTTGTGTTCCCTCTCTCACTGTCTGTCAAATAAATAAGTAAAATCTTAAAAAAAGAAGAAAGAAAAAAAATAAAAAGGCTACTCTAGTTGCAGTGTGGCCAACAG
The DNA here is from genome assembly GCA_004024625.1 of Mellivora capensis. Classification (NCBI taxonomy): domain Eukaryota; kingdom Metazoa; phylum Chordata; class Mammalia; order Carnivora; family Mustelidae; genus Mellivora; species Mellivora capensis. The sequence goes on along the minus strand of PISX010015275.1, from coordinate 5,245 downwards.
AATGGAAGGCAGGAGTGAACGAGGTAGGTGCCTTTGAGAGGGTATCGCAGTAGTCTATGGTGCCTTGGCCTGGGGCAGGGGCAGTCACCAGGACTGCAGGATCCAAATCATATTTAGCATCCAAAATCGATAGGACTTAGTGAATACTTGAAATAGGACATTGATTGAGGGGGAGATATCTGCACTGACTCCTGGGTCTCTAACTTGCCCCGGAGTTAGGGGCATTTGTTGAGATGGGAGCAGTGAACTAGGCTGTGAGGGGCTTCCCTTTGGTTCATCAAGAAGGTGCTGGGCAGCTGGTACCCAATCTGAATCTCAGGTGGTCATTAGTCCTATTTAGAATCAAAGACCAGAGATAAAGCCAAGTTCAAGCCAAGAGATAATCATCAGGCAGGTTCCTTAATGGCCTCCAGATAAACTGAACCCTGGGCAAGGGAGACACTGATGACTGGGGCCCTGCCCAGTGAGAGCACACCCCATCAGTTTCAAGATAAAAGTCCTACAGCTGGGCTCACTCCAGCAGGCTACAAGACTTAGTCAATACCTCGCTGTGCAGTGGGGGCTGGTTTCAGAGTCACAGAGCCCCCAAACACCTGCCCTCATAGATTTTTTTTTAAAGATTTTATTTATTTATTTGAGAGAGAGCACACACACAGAGGGAGAGGCAGAAGCAGGCTTCCTGCTGAGCAGGGCGCCCAATGCAGGACTCAATCCCAGGACCCCAGGATCAAGACTTGAGCTGAAGGCAGATGCTTAACCAAGTCATCCCAGCGCCCCTGCCCTCATGGATCTTAAAAGAAAATCATGAAATTTCCTTTCACCTCGTCTTCCCTGAGTCCCCAACCTTGCATCAGGAGTCACCTAGTCAGCCAGGAGTAAGAATTCTCAACTGGGAGCAATGTTGTCCCCAGGGAACATTTGGCAAAAGTCTGGAGAGAATTTCAGCTGTCATAGTTGGGAGAGGAGTGCTGCTGGCATCTAGTGGATAGAGGTCAAGGATACTATTAGACATCTTACAATGCAGAGGGCAGCCCCCCACAATAAAGAACTGTCCAAGGGCGCCTGGGTGGGTCAGTCAGTTAAGTATCCGCCTTCAGCTCAGGTCTTGATCCCAGGGTCCTGGAATAGAGCCCCACATTGGGCTCCCTGCTCAGCCTGCTTCTCCCTCTCCGGTTCCTCCTGCTTGTACGCTCTCTCTGTCAAATAAATAAAAAATCTAAAAAATTTTAAAAAAAAGTGTCCAGCCACAAATGTAAACAGTGTCAAGGGTGAAAAACCCTGGCCTAATGCCAAGGCTTTGAAGTCAAAGAAGCCTGACTTTACCACACATTGACCAGTTGATCTTGGGCAACTTTCTGACCTCTCTGAGCCTCAGTTTTTCCATCTGTCAAAGGAGGGGGGCAGTCAGTAGTAATACATACTTCAGGAAGATGATGTGAGAATTAAATGGGATAGCTGACCATCAAAAGACTGAAGCAGAGGCTCCTGGGTGGCTCAGTAGGTTAAGCCTCTGCCTTCGGCTCAGGTCATGATCTCGGGGTCCTGGGATCGAGCCCCACATCGGGCTCTCTGCTCAGCAGGAAGGCTGCTTCCCCCTCTCTCTCTCTGCCTGCCTCTCTGCCTACTTGTGATTTCTGTCAAATAAATAGATAAATAAAATCTTGAAAAGAAAAAAAAAAAAAAAGAGAAAGAGACTGAAGCAAATGTCAGGCTCATCCTCCAAGTGAGTAGGAGCTGAGCCAGACTTGTTCTTGATCTACCTTCCAAACCCAAGTCCTCACTGTATGTTGGAAAAGGGAAAGCAGAATGGTAAGAAAAAGAATCCTGGAGTCGGAGTACCAGTATTAAGTCTGGACTCAGTCTCCTACCAGCACTGAGACCTTGGGCAAATTGCCCACTTCTTGATCCCCCAGTTTCCTCATCTGTGAAATGGACGTGTTCACAGTACCCACCATATATGGTGGTTCTGAGGACTATGGGAGCTAATCATTGTGAGGACTACAGGAGCTAATCATTGTCAATGACTGAGCGTAGAGTCTGGCACATAGTGAGCACTTGATCAATGTCAATTGATATTATGAAGGACAACAAGAATCAATTGCTGCCTCATTTCTTAGTGGCAAGCAAGCTAGCAACCCGAACTGAAACTTTCTAAGGAAGTTTCCAGGAAGGGAAGCTCCATTTCCAAATACTCTGTCCATGGTCTCTGTGAGAACTTTCATTTGTCAAGTGAAGATTAATTCAGACATGGATTTCATTTCAGATGAAAGTTCTATTGTACTAAGCACTAATCAGGCAAACCCCTCTTCTCTGAGAGTTTCTAGATTATCCTGCCTTTTTTTTTAAAGATTCTATTTATTTATTTGACAGAGAGAGAGACACAGTGAGAGAGGGAACACAAGCAGAGAGAGAGGGAGAAGCAGGCTTCCCGCCGAGCAGAGAGCCCAATGCGGGGCTTGATCCCAGAACCCTGGGATCACGATCCGAGCCGAAAGTAGACATTTAGTGACTGAGCCACCCAGACACCCCTTGACCATCCTGCTTAATGGTAGATATGGAATCTAAGAATCAAAACATATAAGTATCTTGTAGTTAGAGGCAGAGCAGATGCTGGGTCTCAGTACTTGAGAACAGAGGCCGCTTTCACAAGCATAGTAAGGGGTCAAGGTTCTTCTCACTCCTGAAATTCAGGGTGACATTTACCTCATTAACATTGTGAGAATTAATGAAATTATCCACACTAATTTCTTAGCAGAGTACAGGGCATATAGCAAGAACTAAATGTTAGCTGTTATTTACGGCACTTTTTCAAGAGCATGTAAAATAAATATCGGTATCTCATAAAAATACACTTCCAAAAGCTTACATCAAGCCCCATAAAGCTAGAAATGAAATAGTATCTTTAAAATGTAATCCTGGCGTAATGTAGTCATCTGGTTCCACTTGCTAATATTAGGGAGTTTTTGTTTGTCTGTTTTCTGTAAAGATTTTATTTATTTGACAGATAGCACAAGTAGGCAGAGCGGCAGACAGAGGGAGAGGGAGAAGCAGACTCTCCATGGAGCAGGGAGCCCGACATGGGGCTCAATCCCAGGACCCTAGGATCATGATCTGAGCTGAAGGCAGCCGCCCAACTGACTGAGCCACACAGACATCCCTGTCTGTCTGTTTTCTAATGTCCATAGGTTGCTTACTGAAGCTCCAGATTCCAGGCAGGATCTCAAAATATCTGCTCTTATGGTGTTAGGATGTTAAGAAGGGCCCAGGGCATTGGGCAGGTGTTGCTGGGCGAAAACCACATGGACCAAACAATCTTGAGGAAGTACTCTCAAGCCTTATCCATTATGCCATTCAAGTGTTTTCTAAAACCAGATCAATAAGGCAGAGTGACAAAAGAATTGTGGTTACAGCCTTGAATCTTATAGACCCGCAAATGAATCCTGCCTCTTATTGACAATGTAACTTTGAGCAGGTCATCTCATCTATTTCTGCCTCAGTTTCCTTGGCTAAAAAATAACAGTGATGTGAGTACTAAATTCAGTACATGTTAAATATTTGTATTGCGCAAAGAAATAGAAAATAGCAAGTTTAGGATTCAAGGTTGATAAAAAAGAAAGATTTTTTTTTATTTTATTTATTTACTTGACAGAGAGAGAGATCACAAGTAGGCAGAGAGGCAGGCAGAGAGAGAGGGGAAAGCAGACTCCCCGCTGAGCAGAGAGACCGATTCGGGGCTCCATCCCAGGACCCTGAGATCATGACCTGAGCCGAAGGCAGAGGGTTAACCCACTGAGCCACCCAGGTGCCCCTATTCTCTATATTCAAAAAAAAATTTTTAAGCTGATAAATTTTTAAAAAGTAGGTCCCTTTGCCAAGGATTTCTAGATATCTGCCTTTGGAGAATGTGATAGAATTGTCCCACCCCCTTGCGGTTGAATGGAGCCACGTGACTAATTCTGGCCAATGAGTTGGAAGCAGAATGGCAGGCGTCACTTCTAGTCCAGAGCATTTAATGGCCAGAGCCAGATCCTCCAGAGCCGTGGCTTTCCCTCTCGCAAGGTGACTTAGAACGCTGGAGCCGGCAGCTGCTCCATCAGCCAGAGTCCCTGCCTGATTAGGACAAGCAAAACCTTCTGCACATCTGCGTTGGCTGCACTGGCATGGAGCTTAGATGAAAAATTAATATGTGTCGTGTCAAGCCACAGAGACCACAGGGCTTTAAAAAGGTTTTTTAACTTAAACAATCCTGTAAGGTGAAGTTAACTTTAATCATCTATTTTACTTAATCCAAAATAGCTAAAATATTATCCGTTCAATTATTATTTTAAAATCGGTAATAAGGTAAGTTACATTCTTTTTTACACACCAAGTCTTCATGGTCTAGTGTGTTTTTTACATTTATGGTACATTTCAAGTGCACCATGAGCCCCATGTGCCTAGTGGCTACTGGACTGGACAGCACAGCCGTAATGGCTAATGATCCTGATTTTGAGGCACACTATTCTAAGGCATCCTGAACACATAAATCTTTATCCTCATCTGGAGGAGCTCTGGAAAAGGAAATCCAGCGTTTCATAAAGTAGGCTGTGGCTACGTTTCTGGTACATTTTTCCTCATTTAGTGTGCAGCAGGGGTGTTTTCCTTCTAGCATTACAATTCCCCGCCACTTCCCTCCCCTTCTCTCATGCACTCACCCCTCCTTTACCTCAAAGGGAAAAAAAGAGGGTGTTTTCGAGGGGCCCAGCTTGATGGTAAAGAGAAAACTTGACTATTTAAAATGTTCTCTGGACTCCTAGGTGGCTCAGTTGGTTAAGGGTCTGCCTTCTGCTGAAGTCATGATCCCAGGATCCTGGGATTGAGTCCCACATCCGGCTTCTTGCTCAGCGGGGAGCCTGCTTCTCCTCTGCCTCCTCTGCCTGCCGCTCCCCTTGCTTGTGTTCTCACTCTCTCTCTCTGACAAATAAATAAAATGTTCTTGGTACCCATGGTATTTCAGGAGTAGAGATTCAGTAAGCCCTGGGTAAGGGTGAGGGAAAGGTCAGTACACTTTCTGGTCCACAGGGTGTGAACTATAAGCTTCAGGATCAGGAGGGAGGAGAGGTAGAGGTGGGGGAAGGATGGAACTAAGGCTTTAGGACTTGATCTCATATCCTGGGGCAGAGAGAATTCCTTCTGACTTTGAATATTGGCTTGGAACTTACACTCAGGGGTCAAGGGTTCCAAGTAAGTGTTAATTGCTTTTTTT